>CAJNIZ010044605.1:19390-49177 GCA_905231905.1 Symbiodinium pilosum | reverse complement strand
TTGGCAATGTACGAGTGTCGCCGAGTTCGATGTTTTATTGTTCGATTTTTGGTCGATTTTCGGCTGACTCCGATTTGTTTGTTTCTCGATTTTTTGGTCGATTTCTATTTTTTAGATTTTATGTGTGATCTGTTTTTATTTTCCAACTTTTGACACGGCCTGTTTTATTAGGGGATCGAGAAACATAAGTGTAAAGGGGCAAGACCTTTTTTTTTGCAAGGATATGCATGCTGAAGCAGGACGTCTTACAAGGGAATACGGGGTCATTATACGCCATGTTTTTACTTGGCAGGTGGAATTGATGGAAATCACAATTCAAAAAGCAAAGTAGAAAGAAAACGAACTACTACTCTCCTGGAGTTTCCTACTCTTTCACTGGTTCTTCTCTAGACTTTGTGCCCGGGTCAGTCGTTTTGTTTGAATAGGGGGGGCTCTGTCCTGTGTGTGATCATCCCGTCTGCACATGGGGCGGGCTGCGCCCTCCAAACGCCCCCCTGCTTCTTTAAAGCCTGTTTTGCTTGCCTTCACCATACATTTGCAACTGGAAGGGCGCTGCCCTCCCTCCCCGCGCGCTCGCTTAATTAGAGCCGCGCGTGCTTGCCTCAAATTGCATCATGCGGGCACTGGTCCTTCCCATCCCAATTTGTTCACAAATGGGTGGCTGCGCCGCAAAAGCCCCAAGGCGCTTCTTTAAAGCTGTGCGTACGTTGCCGTGCGAAACCAGCGGTTTGTCACTGCATAGTCTCCGTGACAAGCCGCAGGGTTTAATTAGGTACGTCGTACTGGATGTAATAATATTGTTAATGATAACGAGAGAGAGGAGAGATAGCAATAGCCAAAACCGTAGAGTTCACGGCTATGGCAACAATAGCGAAAGAACAACAATAATGGACTTCAGGGCTCAGGATTGGAGTGGATGCAGCGCGTCTCATGCTGGCTTAGCGTTTAGGGGTTTAGGGTTGGAGTTCCTAAGTAGCAGCGGCAAAAATTTGTTTCAATGGTTGAGCAATATTGGGCTTACAGCCTGATATTTCCAGAAGATGTTCTAAACCAGGTTCATAGTGTGATGGGGGACTGGATCTTCAGAATATTTTATACAAACTTCAATGATGCGGCTAGTTCTTTTTAATTCCATTCTTCCATATCAAGCAGCAAGTAGAACGAACCTAAGCCTTATCCATACCCCCTATTCCAACGGCCCATTTTTTCCCACGGAACTGGCTGAAGGAGTGGAAGCCTAGCATACGCAGTAAATTGCAGCATGTAAGGCTTTCCAAGCCCAGCAGACTTATTTACATCATTTGAAGCAAACTCAAATCAGCAAATGCTGTAATTTGCAGCGTTTGAAGCGTTCCAAGACCAGCAGATGCTGTAATTTACAGCATTCGAAATGCTCCAAGACCAAAAGGAGCGAGCCACACCTTTGCAAAAAAAATGCCACACCTTTGCAACAATCTTTCCGCCTCGTGCCCAGGAACGTGAATACAAGTGTCTGAAGACAATACGACTGGAATTCAGCACCTCCTGATGTTTACTGTCTCTTATTGTCATCGTTTCTTGCGTGGAATGATAGAAGTGACCTAAAAAATCCAGTGGAGATTAAATAAACACCCACGAGAATCTAGCAGCTAACTGGAATTTGGGATCTCTTTGGTTTCTTACCATGACCTCTTTGCTTAATAGGAATTAGATTTTCCGCCCCGGTCCTCCATTTTACTCCTCCTAGTCGCATGCTCCTAAAAATGCATTGGTCTGCGGACCGGTGACCATTCATCAGTGTTAGGCAGCGAGACGTGCAGGATGCCTTTCATTATGAGGTGAAGCGGAGCCAGTGCATGATTGTCGGACCCGCTGCAAGCCTGTACTGTACACAGAGTCCCAGCTGTCATCCGCACTGCTCTCAAGTGCTGGATATGGTAGCTGGGGGCGTGCTAGCGGAGCAAGAGCTCGTTCTGAAGCTTCGGATGTGAAATATCGCTGCGCGAGGCAACATGCTGGAGTGCTTGAACTTGGCCCTGGACCACTTCGACCAGCATCACCTGGACAGATTGCTCAAAGTCAGCGGTCAGGTGCTGCATAGGAAGCCCTTTACAGCCTCTAGATGTGACAGAACAATGATGGTCAGCGACTTTACAGGCCGATTTGCGAGTGCCACTCCCCGTGGCCCACACTTAAGGATTCAGTGATACTACTGTATACATTTGGACGGAACAGCCTTTAATGTGATACACGCGTCGCTAAACTTTATTCAGACGGAGGCATGAAATTCTTAGACCCGCAGGCCTTTGCTTGGTTTTGCTATAGAGAAATGTAGGCCCCGTAGCCTGGGAACTCTAAGCCGCCGAGAAGGGACTGCGCAGCACAATGCTTGGTAAAGCTGCTCGCGCCTCGCGTTGCTCTGAGAGGTGGTCATTATCCTCACAGCTGGCAGCGGGAAAATCTGCAGCCCAACGAGGGAGCTCTACCTTTTGACAAATCGGCGCTGCAGCTCGGCTCAGCTGCTGACGTATTGCATGCTGTTGCAGCATTGCAGAGTAAACATGAGTCTCCGCGAAAGGCGTGACGAAGTAGATGTAGTCATAGACCTGGTGCAGATCATCTATTCTTGCTTGGTAGCGTGTCTCATTTGCCCAAGCTTAGTCCGCACGTTAATATCAACAGCAATTTGTCAACCTTTCCCAAATTCCATGCCGCATGCACAATCTTCACACAGGCGTTGCAGCTGGTCACCGCTCCTTCCAGATCGTTAGCGTGTGCGGGGACTCTTGGTGGTTGAGATGTTTCGCTGCGTTTAGTCCGAGCAGAGGTTTGAAGGTATGAGTGTATGCAGTCAGCAGGTTGGATGTTGCATAATGAAGATTCTAGCAAGTGTAGCGGCACTCAGACTGCAGTTAAGAATCCCAGAGGACCCGCCCTTCCATCGGGTGCCGTGGATTCAGTGGCCCGGGGGTCCAACAATCTCTCAGCTCTCTGTGCCTGCCTCTACGCCGGGACACCAAGAAAAAACAGAGTGCGTGCAGCATACTGAAGTACTGCATTATTCAGAGAGCAGAAGCTCTGCGCCGCCACGAGTGCTGAGCATGAAGTGGTTTCAGTTTGGGAAAGGGTAGCTGAGGCTCATTTGACATGCAGCAGGGTTCAAAAAGCAGGGCATGCAGATGCCTACAAGTCTTTCCAGCCACAGCCACGCTGGGCAAGGTCCGAAGAAAAGGAGGTTGACAAGCTTACGCCTTTTCCACGATGGTTGTCCTTCATCTGCTACCAGGAGGGCCTTTTCTGCCCATGTGGCCAGGAACGCCAAGCGTCTGGGTCGCAGATCCATGCAATTTGCAGATTTTTCAGACTCCAGGTGCTTCTGCAACATCCCGAGCCCAGGATTCGGTGAAGGCTTGTTTCCTCCCCTTCATCGACCATGAACAGCAGGGCTTGCAGTGGGACTTGCCCGTCCATGAACTCAGAGAAGATCACGTTCCCGAACAAGATATGGCGCCTCGTATGAGGAACGTATGAGTATAAGTGTGTCTGGCCAGTGGGGTGCATGCATGGCAGCCTGAGGCGTGGCAAAGTCTGTCGCCCAAGTCCAGTCCGGCATTTCAGGAGGAGACAGTCTTGCGAGCCTTCAGGGCTTCTACGAATCAGAAAACCTGGGACGAAATCAGGCGCCAGCCTACAGCCTAGAAGGACCAAAGCATTAGTACAGCCGGGCCACAGAACTGCCAAGACATGTCCAGCCAGGCTGCCTCGGCTCAGCTCGGCGATGAGCGAGTCAACGAAGAACATGTCGAATTATGCTCCCCTGCTCTACTGTGTCGAGCCCTCGCGTTTTGGACAGGAGGAGGGCATCTTGCCTGCGAGGGTCCAGAAACTGTTCCAGCCTGGGTCTCCAAATCAGATTCATTGAGATCGGCCAAGGCGCACAGCTGAATTTGATGCAAGACCTTGTGGGCTTGCGACTGGCAGCCCTTGGCGGCACACAGATCATCAGGAACGTTAACTACAACGTCGACAACTTCTCTACTCAGGTCTGGAGTGCATGCCAAAATCCAGAACTTGTCCGCCGGACCAATCTGGACAGGGCCAGGATTGAGACTTCAATAGGCACCATCTCAGAGAAGACAACCACGTAAAGTCGGACGTTGCAACACACCCGCAACATGCAGGAACGCTGATTTCAACGCACACCAGCTCCATGAACGTAGGCGGAGATTTGCATGGTTCGCTTTGCAAGGGCGTGGGGGATGAGGAGGAGGACAAGCGACAGCCATGGCAGGTGCCTCTTCAGTTCACATTGATGGCAGTGAGGGATAGCTGGCATAGCCGAGACATCAAAGGTCATTAGAGACACCGCTGACAGGGGCCTTCTTTCTCAGGTGCACGGCAGCCTGCTTCCAAAATCTCTGCACCGGCTGACAGTGCAAGCCGCCTGCGGATCTGAGTGGAGGCAGGGCAAGAGAAGTTTCATATTAATCACATTGGACAATCGTGATCACTCGTGGCAGCTGACTACACCATATGCTGGGCTGAAGATGGGAAGCCTTCTTTGGAATGCCCCATAGGTTCGAACCAAGTGACACGAATCTCAGAGTCTTCAAGACGGAGCACTTCACGATGGACAGACGCTAGACAGAACGTGGCGGCATCATGGGGTCCCCCAGAACTCGCGGAACCCGGGGCCGACAGGTTTGGCATTTTCTTTTCCTGTAAAGCTGCGGCATGCAGAATCATGGAAGTTGTAAATACATGTCATGGACACCCAGGGGACAAAGCCACGAGCTTCCTGTACGAGCGTTTCTTCGTCCATCTGACATCGCGCTGGGGCCAGGACTCGGCGGAGACTGGTTGGATCGAGTCCCGCACGGCCATGGGGATACTAAAGCAACCACAAATGTCTGAGCCTGACAGAGTACCGTGAAGCAACTTCTCTACAATGTCCCTTGCAGGTCTTCCATCTGAACGAACGTTTGGATTGGAACTACTTGGATCAGGTCCTTGCAGGCCCAGTGTGGCCGCATCAGTTGCTCTACTGTACAACTATACATTCAGCTGAAAGTCAATGTCCGAGAGAATGCTGTCTCTTCAAGTCGCTCGAAGCAGAATCGGGTTGAAGCTGTTGGCTCTCAATTCGCAAGATCTGGGCTCCGAATCTTGCAGCTCGCTCTTTATGCCTAGGTTCCTCAGAGGGGCTCGAACTCATTGAATGCCGGGCTTCCAGTGTGCAATTGGAAAGAAAATGTGAATGTCATATTCGCTGTCCCCCAGATACAGCCTCAAGGATAGAGATCCCTAAGGCGCTGTTACACTCCAGGGCTCATGTGAAAGGTGAAGCCAATCTAAAGCTTCCTGCTGTCCTGCGGCAGGCGTTTACAGGATCCCGCCGGCCCTTCCATATCCTGTAGACCGTGGCAACCTTGACATTGGCAGGCTTGATAGGAGAGCCACTTGATCCGCAAAACCGCTGCATTGCTTCAGAAGCGATCCTACCAAGAAGGTGGTTGCCAGTGTTTGCCATGTTTCGTCATTCGGGAGGCTGGTTTATGTGTGTAGATTATGTAGCTGAGGACAGCTCAAGCCTTTCCTTGACGGGAGATACACGTGATGGCTGGCAACTGCGAGGACGGTGCCTAAAGCTTGAGTTCTTTGGAGGTTTGAGTCTTGCCGCTGGGCACCTACCAACATTGCTCCATTGTGGGCCACCTTCATGAAGCAGGCTTCCTCACATAATTGGAGTCCTTCGATTCTGCAAGCTGTTCGATGCCCGTGGTGGATGATTGCAAAGCACTCTTGCGTGAATTTGAAGCTGGACGCGTCAATCAACATAACAGGAGCCCTGAAGCAGCACATGCTAATCCTTATGCCAAAGTCCACGCTGGCCGCCTCGCATGCCGAGATCTTCAGGCAGTTTGCTTCATTTCCCAGGTCTTGCTGTGAGGAGTTGGCATGCGGGCAGGTGTGTTCTGTTCCATCTCGAGGGAAACCTTGAGATTGGTGGCTCGGCAGCAAAGCTTACACAAGAATTGCAGGAATCACCTAATATGCTCTTGCCTTACGAGTTAAAGCAGGACCTGATCCGTCTAGATAGCTGGGAGTCTGCGATGAAGGTAGAAGAATGCAGATCCAGGCGCGCTAGAATTGCTTGGACGTGCCGGACGGCATGCCAGGAAGGGATCCTTTTGATGTCTTCGAGCAGAAGGGGAGCTACGATGGCAACAAGGACAGGCAAATCTGCCCCTCAGGTTAGGGGAACGGCTGGGCATCGCCTGCAGTTGCATTGAAGATTTTGAGAGCTTGTGGCTGCGAGCTCAGATGGAAACTGCTCAGGACCTGATGAAGGAAGCCCTCAGGCAAAGACAGGAGAATGCCCTCAACCAGGCGCACTAGGGCAGGGGGGGGTGGGGCAGCTTAGATAAAGGCGGCCTCTTGAGGAAATTTGCATCCTTCTGTCCAAAGCAGAAAGCACCTCAAACGACAGGCCTGCCAAGTTGAAATGCAGATTCACTCCAGTTCTGGCCGTCCAGAAGCAATATGTGAAGTCATGCCCAAGCCGCACGCCTCACCCCACCCTGGCTAGCATTTCAACGCTGGCAGACCGTGGATGAGCAGAGTTTGCCATCAAGGCAGACTTCGAGGCTGGACCATGGCCTTTGCCAATAAAGTCCAAAGTTGTGGGACGAAACAATGCAGCAACCATTCCCTTGACATGTTGGATTTGCTGTCACCTTCGCATCTTCAGCATCGTGGCAGGAGTGAAGTGCAGAATTTGGACGGCCGCCGGCACAGTGGTGCTGGGTCCATATCAGTTCAGGCGCGGCGCGAGTTCAACGTCATCAACAGTCCTCACAAGTGTCCAAGCCTAGCTGTATTCACAATACTACTACTTGTCAAGCATCACAACTGGCTCAGCCTGGACGTCAGTTCATGCCAGATTCTTGAGATTAGGGGCAATCTGCGCGCATGCTTGGTTTCGTCTTCCACTCGCGCTGGGTGTCCAGCTAGGGCAGACCCCTGGAAGAGCAGATCATTCCTTGAAGATCTTTGGCTGGTGAGTTTGATCTTCCAACCATGCCAGGACTGGGTGTACAGCCTCGAGGGCGTGCAAGACTCGCAAGCACTGGAGGAGACTCATAGCGTTGTCCTTCCCACAAAACCTCAACCTGCTCAGAACTTCTCTGCACGCATCCCCACACAGCCTTTGCAGGAGCCGCAGCCTTATGTCTCGCGCAACACTACAGTTGCAACCACGTTCGAGAACATTGGGGCCCGGACTCCGGACCGTGGACATGTTAACGGCTCCGTGCAGAGAGCAACTGTGGGTTTGCAGGTCTTTGATGCACTTTGTGTGCGGTGTTGTTGTTCGCGTTGGTGCCCATGTTTGGAAGGTGTAAGGTTTCGGGCTGTCTGACAGAGCATGAGCCGGATACAACAATGGTACTAAGCAAGCCGCTATCTCCTGCGAGTGTGTTTTCGTAACAGTACCCGGGACGAGGACGAGGTGGACCTCAGTGCTGATCCCAGCAAGCTGCTGGAAGACCTGGAGACTTGGACTTTCCGTGTTTCAGGTTTTCACTGGAATGAGCTGCTCTTTGACACGTAGACCAGAAATTTGAGCTCTAGGGCTCCTTGGATGATGTGACATTGGGGGATGGGTTTGATACAAGGAGAAGATGCGGTCGCAGACAGTCGAACAGCTGCTCAACTGCGCTTGTGGCAGTGCGCGGCAACAAAGCCATGCACAGCAATTGAAGGGGGTAATCTTAAGTTCCAGTAGGCAAGACAGTCAACAGAAAGTTTTGGACGAGATTTCATCCAGATGTCCAGCCAGCAGAACTTCTCGTGAAGAACTGTCCTCAGTCAGAACGTTGTGTGGGTGTGGAGCAAAACTAAAAAATGCAGAAAACAATTCGTTTATTAAGCTAGACTATGGCTAAGGTTCAAGAGTTTTCAGGAGGGCCTGAGAAGGCTTCTCTTTGGGCGAATGCCCAAGGAGGATTTCCAGGGGGAGCTTCTCGCAACTTGGCAAGACGACCTGCCCTCCGGTTGTGCGGCTGTTCCAAGCTGTCTGCAAATTTTGTGCCTTCCAGGACATCGACACCGATTCCGCGCAGTTCACAGTAGGAAGGGGGGAGAAGCAGGTGCCTGTCCGCACAGCAGAGCTGGAGATGCTTGGTTGCCAACAGTTCAAGACGTTGGGGCCGAATCTGTGTGCAATTGAGAGTTCATCTTGATATAGTCAATGGTCGATTGGTTGTAGCGTTCTATAAGATAACTCCTGAGAAATGGCTTCAGCAAGTCTGGAGCATGAGCCAGTAGTGCTCATGATCCGGATGCTTGAGCCAAGATTCTCGGGCCTGAACAAGTCCAGGCACAAAAAGATCAGGATCTACTCTTTCTGGTTGGTTGGTCCCCGGACTTTCATGGAACAGCGCAGCGACAACATGCCCCTGCCAAGGACCTCCTTCACCCAGAGCCGCGATTGGTTCGGGTTCTTTTACGATGACGTCTTCTGCCCTCCGAAGTGCTTCCACCTTGTTGTGGAATGGAGACTTGGGTGTGACTGCGTGGCCGGCATGTGCGTCAAAGTCTTAAATAAGGTCCAACAACAGCCAGGGAGGCACTGAGGAGTTACTGCTAGCCTGTTTCAAAGCGGTTCACGCTCTCTCGGCCTGAACAGAGACACGCACGCCCTCAAGGAACGGCTTTTCTCATGTTGTCCTAGAACACGGCGTGGTACCCATTGCTAAATGCACCCGCGGCACTCCGTCCCGCCATTTCGGGACAGCGATCGAAAGTCATTCTGAGGATCGCGTGCTCCTCTATCCATATGACTGCTTTCCTTACCAAGCTGGATACTTGACCAGCACTCCAGGTTGGTTGAAGGCGGAGTTATATCACTTGCTAAAGACATCTCTGCCAAGGAGAAGCTGGCAGGCGAGCACAACTTCCGGTTGCTGCGGCTACCCATTGGTGCACTTTTCCCGCAGCCCGCGCCAGCCTGGATTTGGAGCGGTGATCAGGAGTCCTGCTGCGCTAATTCTGGAGGCATCGAAGCATAGAAACAACCGTTGGGATGATGTCTCATGGCAGGAGACCAACTTTGACCGGCTTCCGTTTTATCCGCGGCAAAGGCTCAGCGCCTCAGCAGCAAATCAGTGGATACGAGTTTGGAGACCGTCTAAGCACAGCCAAGGCTTCCCCACGGAGCCACTTCAGCTTCCTCGTGAAAAAGTCTATGCGAAGCTGCTCGAGGCATTGTAACACCGTCGTAGCACGTAAGGCATCAGGACCGCTCCCATTCATGTGGCCCCGCTAAATCGCAATGTCCAGGCCTGGCTGCAGCCACCGCTGAGCTTGCACTTCATCTTCTCATGCCCCATCCAGGACTTCAAGGCTCGGTTGTACCTGTCACGATGGACCCTGTCAGAAGGATCTTGAACGCCCCTGAACACCTCGTCAGAGTTGCCAGATGGGACTTAGGGCATTTGAGGTCTACCCTGTCGTTGCCGAAGAGGATCCGAAGAGGACCTCAGCCAAGAGCCAGGCCCATCAAAAGTAGGGCTCGCCTTGGCCAAGCAGCTTCAGCAGTCAAGTCAGGTCTACCAGCGTCTCAAGGGATGGGTGCTTTGCGACTCCGATGGCCTTGCTCTTGCGACTCTTCGGGAAGATGGCGACTCGGCACTGCAAGTCGAGGAGTCGAGGGAGCTGACACCATGAGGACAGTAGCTTCGCGCTCCAGGTATCATGTTCTTTGAGAACCACATACAGGTCTTCGAAGCCCGCACCGAAGAGCGAGTGCAGTCCAACCTGAGAAAGGTGAACCAACTGCGAAGCCAATTTTTCAAGATCACCAATGAGCCTTGAACAAAAGTTGCAGGAACGTAAAGGTACTAGGTTGAAGTTCAAGCAGTGCAGCAGTGTCAGCCCAGCAGTCTATGCAGCACGCTAAGGATCTCTTGTCGGAATGGCGACAGCCAGTGCAGTCATGAATTTGCAGCATTTTGAAGCTTCGCCAATAGTCCTGAGACTTCAGGTGGATCTTGGGACATGGGCCCGCTGAGATGCTCTTGTGTTGTCTCCCTCAAACGCCAAATGCTTTTTGCTTTCAACAATTCTTGGAAGATCCACCGCAGAGTCCATCGCTAGGTTAGGTCAAGCCAGTAGAGAGCTAAATCCGGCTGGCTATCTCACGCTTATTGCCTCTGCGATAAGAGCTCAGCTCGTTTCAGAGGTTTCCGCGAAAGAAACCAAACACAGGTTTACTGGACAGCCATGGTGTTTCTTTCTGTGCGGTGCTCGGTGCAATTTCCCGACGCAAATTTGGGATCAAGCTGGTGTGCCTGAGCCTGCACACAACCATGGTGATGCTCACAGTAGCCTGCAGCTGTCATGCTCAGAGTTAGTACATCTTGGCAAGGCAAGCGCGAGAGAGTCCCGAATTCTGCAACAGGAAAGTCGCTGCAAAACAACCCTGGAATTCTTCAAGCACTTAACAAAGACACAACCGGAAAGCCAGCTCAATGTCGGAGGCCCTTGCCAGCCCTGACTTGATTGAAGGCATCCAGCTCATCATCTTCGACCAGTATAAGACCCTGACAGAAGGCAACTCCGACCCAGAGCGCGAGATAATCAAGGAATTCAATCTGGCACAAGACTATGCCCAAGTCGAGGCCATTGTCTGCGGTACTCGGTGGGATGAGGACACTGCCTCAGCTGCCTCTATACACTTTCCATGTATGCCTGCAACTCCGTACGTAGCATGCATTAAATGCGAGCAAGATCCATCAACGCCATGAGGATGGGGGGGAGGCCGCCTACTTGACTAAGCTCATCACCGGCTTGGGGTTGCCTGGCGAAATAACATCTTAGCTTGATGAAGAACACTGCCTTTTCAGACCTCTGACTCCGTGCCGCGACTTCGTTGCCGCAGCTTGACGCACTTACTACTGGCTAGCTATCAAGCCGTTGCAGAGCACACATCAGCACCCTGTGCAGAACCCGCATGGCTTTACTGGTGCTAGTGGAAGTAGCCATAGTAGCCTTGGGCCTTCGCATTGATGGCCATGGAATTGCGGGATTTGCGGGTTCGGCACACGAGCAGCTTCCTGGTCTGCGCCGCGGCAGCGAAGCTGGCCCATCCTTCGAAAAAAAGAGCAGGGGACCTGTTGCCGCTTGTGGCCTTCCACGAGGATGTGCCTTGCCCCAAAAGAGCGGGACTCCTTTTTCATCAACTCCTTGAGGCCTGCCATGCCTGCTGAATTTCTTTCTGCCTAAGGCGAGGGGTGGGAGCCCCAGTCAAATTGCGAGCACAGGGATCCTGGTCCACGGCTGTCACCTCAGCGCAGACGGCTGGGAGCACATTGTTTGGGGCCAGCCTCCTCATGAACTTGGTCGACTTCCGCATGCCGTTCTCCTAGCTTGGGAGGAGTGGCCAACCAGAGTTAGAGACAGAGAACATCTTGATAGCTTGTGTTACATGCTCCAGCTTAAGTGATTTCGTCGGCGAACTGGACGTTCACCAGGGCAGAATAGAGCAGAACTTGAAGGCCCTGTACTAAGTGACATGTCTCCGGTAGACTCCGGTAGGATTGACCACGTAATGTGGCAGGAGCAAGCTTCAGTGGTCGTGCTGGGCACCGGGGCTTCTGAGAAAGATGGGCTGAAGGAGAGCGAGACGCCTGGCAAAGCTGTCATCATCTTTTCTTTTCCGTCGGGTTTGGCCCGGATTCGACATTTTGACAAGACCCTGGGAATGCCCTTCAAGGTACACCTTGCGCTACTTGTGGGAGCATTGGGATGAGCTGGCTGATTTTGAGCCTCTGCACCATGTCCCCCTGCCAGACGCGAAGGCGCTCTTAGAGGCTACCCTTGTGCTCGATGCAGCGACTCAAAACACAGACCAGGAAGTCCGAGAGGGCTTGAGACACCTGGCTATGCCAAGCGGAAGTTTGCCTAATGCCTAGGCCTAGGTTGACATTCGCAGACGAAAGCTGACCACCCCTGGTGATGCAAATTTTCGCTTCGATTGTACTGGGATGGCAGGGTGCCCCACTGTGCCAGCACTCATGACCTCACAAGCACTGCTGCTGCTGCTGCTGGGCTTCCATGGTTTTTAGAAATGCAGCTCAGGAGTCATGGTAGAAAAAGGCTGCCATCACGCCGTCCTGGTGTCATCTCCGACACACCTGCCCAGATGTTTGGCCTGTGCCTGCAAGGTAGTGGAGAGCGAGCCTGAATCCAGGAAGCACAGAAAGTCGTGGGGATTTTGTGTAGCAGCTCTTTAGTCTACATACCTCGAGGGCGCCAAAATTTGCACGAGGATTTGTTCCAGGGCCCGATCTACGCAAGCCCGTCGGACACATGCTACGACGGCGCGCAAGCCAGCGACGTAGTGGTGGTTGAGCCACCGCACCGAGGGGATCGCGACAAGTCCCTGGACACGCTTGGTAAGTAGCTTTCAATAGGTGAGGGGGCAGCACGTAGCCTGCAGTCGTGTGTCCACAGCAGGACCCCCTCAAGTTCCACGAGCTTGTGCGGAGGAGTTATAAGGTGCCGAAAGAGAAGAAAGCAGACTTCTTGAGACAGTTCGGCAGCCTCCTAGAGGAGTTCGGAGTCTGATGAAAGCAGAGTGTTGGAGCAGTCGTGATCAAGCAGCGCGCTTGGCCGTTGGATGCCGCAGCGATAGCAATCGGTTCAGCGCGAACTTGTTGCTGCGCCTCTCACAGAGCGCAGATTTGCTTCGCTGGCATCGATTGCATGTTCAGAGCTCGGGTTTTCCAGCGAGCGGGCAGGGCAAAAAAGCTTGTCAACCCAAAGTTCAGGATAGCAGCAAGCAAGGGATGTCAAGGTCAGCAGCCTGACTGCTTGTTGCGTTGTTGCCTGTTGAATCGGAACTGTCTCTCTTGCCATTCTGACTCAGGCTTCCGGACTCTCCCGGGACTCGACAGCAGCTGAAGGATATTCTGGAGCGAGATCAAGCTCAAGAGCGCCCTGCCCCAGCTACAGGCTTATAAGCTGATGATGAATCCCTGCAAAGCGGGCATGAACTGGCGAGAGCTTGATCTGTGAGGTCCGTAGTGCCAGAGGCAGAGATTGTTCTACGAGAGCTCAAGGAGCGGGGTTATGCCCTTGCAATCCTTTCAAATGCCGCCACTCCGCAATACACGCAACTGGGTCGAGCGTGGAGTCATGCAGTGCCGCAGTGCCACGGTGTTGGAATTCTGCTCATGCATACCAAAAGGCATGTGCTACAGCACTCTGGCCTGCGGAAAGTCTTGGATCCGGCGCTGTGCTACTTTCCATACAATTATATAGCATGTCTCTGGCCGGCTGTTTTTGTATTGCTTTCAACTTGCAAATACAGCTCAGGCTGCTTCTCGTTCCAATTGGGGCTGGTGAAGCCGGACGCCAGGATTTTCGATAGTATTTGTGAAGCGGCTGGCATCCCCAAGTCTGCAGCACTGATGGTTGGCGACAGTCTCAGGACGACAAGCCGACTAAACCTCGAGCCCTGGTCATGCCCGCAGTTGTGACAACATCTGTTTAACTTCTGGCCAAAAGATGCCAAAAGCACCAATGCAACGCCAAGCCTTGCAGTCAAGATACGCAGCGGTTAAGATGGATGAAGGTGAGTAGATGAGTATGTAGCGCTTTGCTTTTGCCTCAGCCTGCCCCAGGAGCGACTTCAATGGCTCGCGTGCTGCTGGCGTCGGGAAGCAGGTGCTGCTGGACCCCAGATGCAACACGGGCCACAAATGGCCACAATGCCCCTGATGTTCGAGTTGCCCATATGCCCTCCCAGAACACTTCAAGAATCACATGCTCACACCAAGCCAAGAGCACCGGACTTTTGATTCTAGGGTCTCGAGGTTCTTGAGGCATGCGCTCTGCTAATAACTTCAGTGGCCTCAGATGTCAGCATCTCGCCTGAACCAAGGCGAGCACGCTGGCGTGCAGGCGAGGATTGCCAGCTTGGCAGACCTGCTGCAACTACTGCCAGCGGTGCAGAAAACATCCTGCTTTTGTGGGGCTCGCCTCACCTTGCTGCAAGGTGTTTCAACACGTTGCTCGTCAGAGGTTGAATGCATGCCCGAAGCTGTTGGCTTATGTCTTCCGCATTGTTGTCAGTCACCTCTCAACTTTAAAGTGCCCAACTTTGCAGCAACACAAGACATACGAAAGGGCACCGAGCTGCAGCCATGGCACGCGCAACTCATGCTATCAGCAGTGCCCTGTTGGCCGTTCTAGTCTTGGCCTTTCCCTGCACTGCTGTGGCGCAGAACACTGGCGTTCGGAGTCTGCCTGATGGCCCAATCATAGCGGCCTGGCAGGACTGGTCGGCCTGCAACGAGACGCAGACCCTTCGCGCTGTGAAGCAGGGTGTAAACGTAATCTTTTGGTTTGCCATTAATCTGGTTAAGGACAAAGATACGCAACAGCCGAAGGTGACAGGTGGCCCAAATGCCGAGTGCGTAGCCAAGGTGCGTGCTGCTATTCAGCAGCAGAAGCTTGCCACCTCGCACCTCATAACCATTGGTGGCTGGGACAGCCCCCATCCAGATACTTCTTTTTCTGGCACTCAATGGTTTGATGCGTGGAATGAATGGAACAGAAGGCTGCCGGTGCCTTTTGATGGGTTTGACTGGGATCTCGAAGGCAATGATCAGGTGACGTCACCCAACAATGAGTTTACCCCAGAATGCCTACAGCTGGTCATTGACATGTCAGTTGCTGCCAAAAAGGCCGGCCTTCTGGCCACCCTGGCACCGCCACAATCCTACTTTGACATAACCACGAAGCAGTTCAACCGATTCCTGAACAACTCCGATCCGCATTTCCATCCAGAGTTCCACTACATGGGAAGGAACGGATACGCTTACATCTTAGCCGCTGCTCCAGCTGGGACCTTCGACCTGGTAGAGGTGCAGCTCTATGAGACCTTCGCCCCTGCCTTGCGGAGCTTGGACGCAGGCATGCTGGGCGAAGACTACCTGCGCTTGTGGGCGGCCAACCTTCTGGGTGGGTGGATGATCAACGTAACAGATCCGCTTCTTCCGCTGAAGGGGCTCGTTTCAGTTCACCTTGATTCCAGCCGTTTGATTGCTGGGTTAAGCTTCGCACCAGGAGGCTCTGCCGGCAGGTCTGCCTTCTTTTGGCCTGATCAGATTCGCCAGGCGTACCAAGCTGCTGAACCTCTGTGGCGGCCCCGTGGGTATGCTTTCTGGAACATTGCGTTGGAGGGAAGCAAGGTCAATGGCACCAATGGCTCGGTGGAGTTTGCGAGCAGTTTAAACTCCTTCCTGCATGTACGCGACATGCATCCAGAGGACTCGAAAGCAGAGTCTTTCTTCCAAGTTGTTGTATGAGCACTAGAAGTCAATAGCCGTAGCAACAGTTCCGACTGGCCTGGTGACAAATCCGGCAACTGCTCGAGACTTTGGAGAATTCCGTTGAGCAAAATTAACTAGCGCCTTCACTTCCTGTGCTGCTGTGACATGGCGTGGACCAACGGGCGAACGTGACATGAGCGACCGCTTTTATTATCGTGTAGGAGCCAAGAGCAGGCAGAGATAAAATTCAGGGACAGAAGCAAAGCCCTAGTAAAGCGATAGGCCCCCCCCAAAAGCGATACCCCCGAAATGGATGAAAGCAGTGTGCAAAAACCCTGTAAAGCGATAGGCCCCTCCAAAGCGATTTTTTACTTAGCGGTTTACTAATAATTTAGGTAGTTGCTCACATGATGCATGCCTTGCCGTAAAGTGGCCAGCGCAGCCAATGTGGCTTGCTCCAGATTTTCATTACGTAACTTAGCAGGACCGCCTCTCCTTAGGAGTGAGACGGGCGATGAAGCCAATCTTCATTTGCGCGATAGTGTTGGGGCCTCTTCTCGCGGCTTCAGCACCAGCTGGCTATAAGGCTCAGATCCTTCGTACTTTGCCACATGAGGGCGCACCCTTTACACAGGGCCTAGAAGTGGTGGACGAGAACAGGCTGATTGAAACAAGTGGGGCGTATCCCATTGGCACGGAGTCATTCGTCCGCATGATCGATTTGAAGGATGGCTCGGTGCTGCAAACTACCAAGTCAGGACTAACAAACCATTTCGCAGAAGACGTTGCTCGCACTGCTGATGGATGGCTCGTTGCTACGTATCATGGCCATACGGCTGTGCGTTTCAATTCAGACCTTTCTGTAGACAGCGAAGTTGAGTATCCCATCGAGGAAGGCTGGGGCTTGTGCCATGACAGCACGGAAGACCGGTACTTTGCAACAAATGGCACACAGTACCTGACGGTACTTGATTCGAAGACCCTGTCCTTGAAGCACGCGGCCCCTGTAACCTGCATGGGTTACCAAGTCCCTGGCTTGAATGAGCTCGAATTCGTTGCGGATTTTGATGGGAAAGGGCCAACAGTGTTTGGAAACCTCTACAGAACTCGGTTTGTTCTGGGCATTGACCCCTCCACGTTCGAGTGCACTTCCTTCTTTGATTTGGACGGCTTCGGTGAACAAGATCCCAATGAGAAGTACGGCTTCCACGTGGCCAATGGCATTGCGTACGTGCCTGCCTCTAAGACCTTCCTGGTCACCGGCAAGAATTGGCAGAGCATGTTCGAGATCAGCCTTGAGGCAGAAGAAGGTGCCAACACGGAGAAGCTTGAGAAAGAGCTGCGAACCTTTGCCAGGACAGGCTCCCTCTTGTCCGTGAGCATGCGCTCGCAGGTGCCTGTGCTTCCAGAAGCAGCTCGTTTGCGCCGTGCGCGGGGCCACATCCGTAGAGAGCGGGATGACCTCCTGGCACCAGATGGAGGGCGCAGCTCTTGATCAGGTGTCGCCCAGACTTGTACAGAAGAAGCAGTGGAGCCGGCGGTGAAAACTAGCGCCCCATGCAAAATCAAAGGCAATCCTGCACCCTCAAGATTTGTCGCCTCTCTTTGCATCTCTGAGTAAAGCACCATTTGCGATCTCGCTGAAGGTCTCCCCATGGCGCGGTCTTGATGCGTGCGGATCCCGTTCCAGGGAAGGGGAGGGTCCAGAGCGCTTCGTCCTTTGAACTTTTTCTGCGGGACCCCATTGTTAAGCTGATTTGGCTCTGGTTGTGGAAGCATTGGGGAGACGTAGCAGCTTGCCAACTGAGCCTTGGATCTAAACTGCAGTAGGTGTGCACTGTGTGCACTTGTGCGTGCAGAACTGCCCTTCCTGGCGACCCTGACTCAAAGCTGCGTTTCGAGAAGCGGGGTGTGCGGGATACGTGCCTCGTCACGAGCCATGGCCCCGTCCCAAGATGTTGAGGACCCTCGGCATTTCCACAGGCTCATGTCTGAATCTTCATGAAACTGACAGCTACAGCGACTTCGCACAGTTTTGTGTCTTGACTGCCAACCGTAGCCGGGGAAGGATTGAAATTCACGGGTGTTACTGCAAAAGCTACACAGGATAGAGTCTACGGACCCACCCATGGGCTCACATGTGAACAGTCAAGCACCCTGTGAGAAGAAGCCAAGGAGCTGACCGCAGAGTACGGAACCATGCTCGCGTCAATGCGGCAAACCTTCGCCACTGGCAGATCGAGGTCTTCAAATGCAATGTCGTCAAAGCTCCTGGGTTGTTGTGACTGATGAGGAATCAGCGGTTGAAGACCTTAGTAATGCAAGATCGGGGGCATATGGCGCCCAAGGCAGCAAAGTAATCACTGGTCGCGTGACTAATCCAACTAAGTACAACCTTGTTAACCAGCCAGCCTTGCAGTGCAAGATGGCTCCCTACCTGGCTACAGGAGTATCGCATGGCGCAAGAAGCAGCTGCAGCAGCGGCATGGCCCGTCTTGGATGTTCCGGTGCAAGGGCTTGCAAACATGCCGCCTTATCCTTCCTTGTTGAGGCTATTGAAGATGTATCAAGAGAACCATGTGCCTCGGCCTGTGAGAGCCAGCAGTGCCATGCAGTGCCAACAGCGCTGGACAAGAGCGTCTCTATGACTTGCCCCAAGCTCTTTGCCCGCTCGTGGCTTGTCAGGGTCCATGTGCTGTTCCTCTGTAACATGAGGAGCTCATTAGTGACACCATTGCCGCTGACATGGGTGGCACGAAGATGCGCGGAATGGCCGAGATCGCACCTGCTTTGAGCGCAGCACAAGCATTTTAGATAATGATAAAGGAAGGCAGTTGAGTCGATTGCTTCGGCATAAGCGTCCACCTATGTCCACCTTTTTATGCCCCTTCTGCCTCAAGGTATCGATGATGCGCTAGCCAACATTGACAGCTGGAGCCGAGCCTCATGCTGCAGATGTGCACGTCGTCTCCACAGCTTAAAAGATAGCCTGCAAATCTTGCAACTGGGATGCAGCACCCATGATGGCTCCTGCATAGGAGAGCGCTGGGTGGAAGGCTGGATACACAGGCTCATCTGGGGTGAGTGATGCTGAGTGCTCGTCCCGACAGTCAGAGGTGGCTGCGTGATTTAGTGCACAGGCTGTGCGTCCGCCCAGAGCCCAAGGGAGTCGTACTGATCATCGCCCCGTGGACGCTGTCACCTGAAATTGGCATTGCAGGGTATGAATCAAGCAGTAGTCATCAGAGCAATTTCGGTAACAATAGCATTTCTTGCCAAGAGCATCCGGGAAAATTGCTGTTGCTGGTGGGGACGATGTCGTCGTACTGATGGGACAGAAAAACAAGAAGAAGCAGCAGCACTGCCGCCACCACCACCGGCAATACATGATCAACCTTGTCCAGCACTCTTCGAGTGCCTGGTTCCGACCTACAACTCTGAGCTGCAGGAACGTGCCTTGGCAGCTGCTTGTGCGACCATTGGCGTCGGCCATTACTGCGGGAAATTTGGCTGTGCCATGACTTCAAGAAAAGCCCTTACATTTGTAAATTCACATCACCAGCCGTCGCACATGTAACGGCGAAGAGTTAGCTACTCTTAGGGCGCCGGCTCCTATGAAGGTGGCATGACTCCAAGAAAACTAGCATGGCGAAACAAGTGTGACGAAAAATGTGAGACCCCCCCAAACGCTTCCCATTTGAGGGTGTCCAACATGTCTAAATCCCCTTAGAATGCGAAAATCGCATTGTTCACATTTCGGATTCACATGTTTCACATGTCGGGCACCATTTATTTCTTCCCTGCTTTCAGGATTCTTACGTAATTCGGTGGCATAAAGCTACTCGTAGGCAATGTAGAAAGGCTTGCGGTTGGCGCGGCAGAGTCTGAGCAAGTCATGTGCCTTCATCACTCCGAACACTTGAGGTGCTGAAGCCAAGTGAGCTGAATCCCAAGACGTCGCCACTGATTGCAAAGCTGCTTCATCAATATTTGGATCGTGACTGCTTCAGGCCGGCTCCACGACGTGCGCGTTTGAGTGTAGCCTGGGCATTGAACGTTGCCTATGTCTATGCGAATGTGCGTTGTTCGTTTACAGGGGTAAGGCTCGTGCTTTTGAAGCTGTGAAACTGACGATATTCTGATGCTGCACACCCTCTCCTTGAAACTGGCTGCGATGAACGTAGCAGTCCTGATCCTCGCCGCTCAGAGGCATTGCTGCTCGTAGCGTTCGCTTAGAACAGCCGGAAATCTGGTAATCGTGTGTGCAAGAAAGTCTGCTGCACAATGTGTTTAATGAATCCTGTTGACTGAAGGGTCAATCAGGGGGGCCTTGCTAGTAGAGGTCATCGAGCTTTCAAGCTTGATTTCCCTGACGATCCTGGTCTTGGCAGGGTTATTGAGGGCGCCGTGACAGAGACCACAGCGCTTCTGAACAACCGCTGGGACCATATCTTCTATACAGGCCGGGACATGCCAAAGATAAGGGCTCCTGAGATTGGGCGGTTTCTCCCGACCCTACTTGGTGCTACGAACAACTGCACATCTAACACTGCCGTCTGTCGGCAGTCCGACAGTCTGAGCATCAAAAAAGAAGTGCTGCATGCAAGCTGAATCTTCCCTGGCTGGTCTTGAGTACGAGTTAGCTTCTTGAGAACACTGTATGTCCATGTAGGCAAATGCTGACCACTCACCTCCAAGGCATTGAGCAGTTTTGCTGGCGTTTTAGATGCTTTAAGTATTTCCCCGTGGTCGCTCTTCTGCACCTTAGAACTTTGCGCGCAGGCAGCGCTTTACCATCTTGGTTGGCAAAATTCACGGCGGATTTGAAGATTTCTTGAAGGTGCCAAAGGAATCATAGAACCGCACGCTATACACACAACGCATGCCTCCTTTTCATGGCCCAGGCAATGGTGCCATTGGGCGAGTTGTCATGGCCGCGGCAGCCAAACATCTGACTCCAGTGACGCGTCGAGATCAGACCGTCACGTTGGCTTCATCCTGGCCCTGAGTCCAAGGTTTTGGGATGATCCTGAAACTCCACAACCAAACCTTGCCGAAGCTCAAGCAGTATTGAATCTGGCAAGTAGCCAACTCTTATCATTATGGACAGACCAGCCGGCATTGAAGTTGCGTAGACCGCTCCAGCTGTACTGCTTCCCTCATTGGAAACTCTCTGTCGACTCTGCGTGAGCCAGCCTCGGTTTCAGTTGCAAATCAACATGAAGCCTCTGGATCTTGTAGGTTCACTCTCTGGGTCTTGAGAAGTTGGCCCCATAGGGTTCAACAACTGTCAAGTCTTCGCTGCAGTTCTCCAACAGGAAGGGCCGGCATGAGCCACCAGATGACTGAGGCTCCAGGTCCTCGTGGCTGCCATCTAGAACATCCAACCAGAATTGCCTTTGAGTCAAGGGTTGGATAGATGAGTGGACAGGAACCAGAATGGACAAGAGAGGAAATAGAATCGACCTATATTCTTCCCCATTGTCACTGAGGTGACCATGGAGCTGGGTGGCAAGTCCCCGGCACCTTCACTGGAAACAGTTAGATGTCTTTTCCCTGCAAGGAATTCCAGTATTGCAGTAGAGGTACTCAGCGCCGGACTATTGTTGATCCCTGCGTGCTTCTCGAGCAGTTTGTTTGTGACCCGCTAGCTGTATGCTAAATACCGGGTGAAGTGGGCTAATCGCACCTGCACGCGCTCGGCGTGCTTTGGAACCAGCCTGCCAGAAATGAGGGCGGCCTGTTTTGAAAGCTAGTGGGAGTTTGAAAACTGCTTACTAAGGTAATTGTCGACGAAACTGCGAAGGCCTGCGTCAGCATAGTGTCAACATGAAAGTGCTGGAAGGATGTAGCGCACTGTGCAGTTGGAAAGGGGTCGGAGCTCAACTCAAACGTAGTTACGCGCATGCCTGGCTGTTGCCAGATGGATGTGACCTGCCGACGTATAGCCTTCGCCAAGTGGATGCTTTGTGGCCAGATTTGCGTTGCTCCTGAGCCTGGACTTCAAGCATAAACGTCTCTTGTCTCATGACCCCACGTACTCGTGAGTTGCCCCAAGGACTACGTGCTTGTCCACAGAAGCAAGGAAGAGGAGTTCATCAGGCGAATGACCAAACTTGCCAAGGACGGCCATGTTCGAGTCAGCAGGCCAGGTCCACGCGGCTCCTTGCGAATTGTTGGTGCTTGGCAGGACAGCTACGGTGAGGATGGCAGGCAGCATGATCCCCTGTGTGCCTGCTTGGTCCCTGGCCCTGAAATCTGCAGTGGACTTTGGCCACCTCGTCAACGAGCGCCACACCGAGCGAGTGGAAAAGCTCATCAAAACCTGCGGCGGCGAAGTCGTCCATGGGGGAGCTGAGGCTGGCCACCGAGCACAGTTGCAGCCTCGTTTGCACGCCTTGCTCATCTTGGGATTACACGAACCAGTTACGATTCATCAGGCAACTCTCAAGGAACAGCCGCAGTTTGTTGCTTGGACACGCAGCATGAGCAGATGCCTCCCTTGCAGGGCGTTCGTCATAGCGAGTGCTTCGTTCCTCCAACCATTGTCAAGCAGCCCAAGCTGGATGCTCCAATCATGAGCCAGGGCTGCATGTGTGAGGGCTTTTATGATGTTTCTGCCTAGACAGCTTGAAAACAGAGATGACAACAGAACCCACTTCTGGCTTCACAGCCTTGATTGGGCATTGTCTGCGTCATGCCACTGAAGAGGAAGATGCGTGTAGGGTCTGTCTACGATACTCGCAAGACTCGGCATGACAAGGTGTGGGTTGGTCACTTCAGTGTGGGTTGTGAAGCCAGAGACTTCGTTCAGAAACGATTGATGGCCATCAGACCGGTACGGAATGCCTGAAGCAATGCAGAATTCGGAATGCCTCCTGGATTCACATCCCAGGCAGGAGGAAATCTTCGGTCCAGTTCTGCCCGTCATCCCCTACGACAGGTTTGAGCCGCTCGAAACCAGTGATAGTTGTCACCGGGCTAGCAGTAGCGGCAGTAGCGCTACATCGCAGCTCCTGCAGGCGGATGTGTTGATGCTCTGCTTGTCCGAGGGATGCCTTGGAGATGATCAGGAAGCAGGAGATCCCATTGGCCTTTTACATTTTCTCCGAAAGTTCTCGCCGCCAGCACGTACAGTTGGCATACTACTGGCATGCTGGGGCTCCCAAGGCGTTCCCTTTCGGCCTGGCATCTAAGGAAATGTAGAGTTGGCCTTGAACACCATCCAGAGCGGGGGCGCAGGCCAAATTGAACGTCTCCTGTGTCGGGATTGTGGGGATGGCGCTGCAGGAGTCAACACCACTTTCGAGCAAGTCGTTCCGGACTCTCTTCCTTTTGGAGTCTCGACGGCAGCTTGTAGAGGTTGTTGTGCGGCAGCGGCGGCTGCCGCTGCCGCACAGTTCTTAGTTGCGAAGGTGTTTCACGGCCCAAGCACGAGAAAGACAAAGATCATAATCTGCAGATATCTGCAGAGGTGGCTTGGGAGAGTCGGGCTTTGGCCAATACCACGGCAAATTCGGCTTCGATGAGTTCAGCCACCAGCGAGCGATCGTTCGTAAGCACAGCCCTTACTTACTTTGCTGCATGCTGCGGTTAAACCCCCCCACATAACAATTCATCAAAAGAGCTTGTCTGTAGCACGAGATGCAAGGTGCGCAGATAAGGGGTTCTGTGTTCAATCTGTAGCGAGGCCATAGGCATCTATTGTTCCTAGAGCAAGCAGGTCAGTATTGACATAACTGCAGCAATCACAGAAGCAATCAAACCTGAGCACCAGTCCCTATGCCGCTACAGATGGCGCGAGAGAAAAAAGCCCACACCACCTCTGCTTCACTTCACAGCTTCAGAAGGAAAACGAAAACCAGCTTCGTAGCCAAAAGACAAATCAGCCGACTTCCTCCTCCTCTTCCTCTCTTCCTCCTGAGGTCTACCCTGCCTGGCTTCCGGGGTACGGTCTTCCCATTGCCCAAGGCAGGCAGTCCATGCACAAAGCAGAGTTAACACGGACTGGCCTCGTAATGCACGTGTTCCTGAAGCACACGAGCTCGTTGCTAACTGCATTCAGGCTGGAGAGGAGCTTCCAAAATTTGTCTACCCACTAGTAGTGCGGACCTCAGATGAAGTGTTCACGTATAGTGGATCTGTAAGTTCCAGTTCACGTTAGACATGGCCGGAGATGCTGCTGTCAATGCATCAGCATGTGCAAGCAATAGCCAATGATTTCATTCACGCTCCGCCGCAGTGCATTCCTTGAATAATTCTGGAATCGGGACGGTTTGAATTGGAAGTTTTTCGCTCAACACATTGCTGCAGCCCAAGCTCCGAACAATCTTGAAATTTCTCAGCAGCCGGGTTGGTGCGAGATGGGGACGCCACCAGTCTCTTTGGTGGCAAAAGAAGATAGCATGCATCAGCCAGGTCAAGCTTCAGTTGGGCCTGCTTCCTCAGAGTGTGAAATCCTGTTGGCGTGGCCTCTACCACATACTGATGTCTCCGCACCTTGGCATAACTTCTTGTGTTTTACCATTGCCGCTAACGGGCTAACAGGCCAAATGCAACAGTCTTGCGACAGGTTCCGGACCATGGCTGGTCGCTAATTTGAAGCTGGTGCTGGCAAAGCCAGCATGTTGCGAATGTCAGTTTTCGGCTGTAATGCGCCACGTTTTCTGTTTTAGGCGCAGAAATTAGGCCAACCCGAAGCGCCGGGAAAAGCGCTCTGGCAGTGCCGCCTCCCCTTGACCCATTTGCAAATGCACCGCTGCGAAGGAGGACAAATAGGATTCGATTGCGCGAGGTGACTGTACCAGCAATGCTTTACGAAGATTGAGAACCTAATTGTCCTACCACACGGCCCACTGCAAGGTCAGTCAAGCGCTGAGCGGATCCCAACTCACGTCGGGTGGCAGCCCAAAGCCAAAAAATCTGACGTGGAGACATGTGGAGATGCAGGACCTTAGACCGGAAAATTGCCTGGGCAATGCGCAAGAATTGATCATCTCTTTGACCACCATCACCCAGAAATATCCATAAGACTTCAGTGTTGACACGGGAGGCTTCACTCAGTCGTGGCGAAGATGGCTCAACTACCGGAAAAGTCATACCTGCAACAATGTTTCTAGCTCATTCGCCGGGAACAGCCAAATGCCGCAGGCGGAATCCTCAAGCTTCGCAAGTGCGAAGCGGACCTGTACATAACTAGTGCCCGAACCAGACTTAGGCTTCAGGCATTTCCGAAGTAGGATAGCCTCCCACTGCACCTGACAACCACGCGTCACACAGCAAACAAGTCTCCAAACATTTCAAAGCTTATCGGACATTCATCCCAGCTGGCTGTCCCTTCAGCATGGCTGGCTTTGCGAGGCCTTTAGTGGAGGCCGCTTGTTCGTACTCACCTTTCTTATGGGGCCGGACCCCCGAATTACACCTGCACGGGCCCAGAGAAGAAACCTGCTTGCATAAGAACTTTGCAGACCTTCGCAGGGGCACTTATCCAATGATTGAGTGAGCAGCCGTTGTAATCCCACGTGTTGACACCCGACTTAAGTTCGGCTCAGGGTCGAGGGATCGTGAGATAGCACTTTTTTCAGGTCATCAGCGAGGATGCGCTGGTGCGAATTTGCTGCTTTCTTCCTGCACGGCCGCTGCTGGAGAGCAAATGTCATGAATATACCGTATATTCCATGTGCCAATAAAGGTTGTGAGCATCATGTCAGCAAACGGAGTGTACAGGACCTGGGAGCGACCTGCGGTGAATTCCACCAGCGTGTAGAGCACTCTGTGGACCTGTGGAAGGCGTTCGAGCATTGGGTTTTGCTTGATGCAAGCTGCAGGTATGCATGCTTCGTACAAACCATAGACTTGGGAGAGAAAGCCCAATATGGAAGACAGAAATGTATAGAGAATGCCGTTGCTGTTGAAAACTTTCATTTCCCCGTCGGCCTCACTTGCTGCAGGCACTTTGCCAGTTCCTTCTGGGTGAAACCTCGCTGTTGCTACATGAAAGCCACTGGGCATCTTCGACCCATGCGGCATCGATAGGCTGGGTTTTGAAGTCAGGCTAGGCCGTCGGATAGGTGTGGCATCAGCCTATGCCAGCGCAGGCCTAGATTCCTGGCCCATCTCTTGAAATTAGAACGTTAATCTCTTAATCTTGTTAGGAACTAGCCGGCCAGTCGCTTAGCTTCATTTTGGCAGACCTGATTTTGGCAGACCTGGAAGGTGACAAGGCTCGGTTTTACCAGCGGCTTTTTCGAGCTGCCTGGAGATGTGAGGACTCCTCGGGAAACAAGCGTTGGATTTCTGGAAGTTACACTCAACCTTGTCTGTGAAGACAGCTGGCTGGCACCGTTGAGCTGTACCAGAAGCGGTGGATGCAGGAAATGATGCATCACCCCATGTGACCTCAATATACCCCGATCATGATACTTGCAAGACTTTGTTGGTACCTAACTGGTGCAAGATTTCCCCCATCCAGGAGAACAACTCTAAAGAAAGGTCCACTCTGGCTCCCTCACCGCTTAAATTGTCCGAGGACTTTTGTTACGACCACCCGCTACGACAAAGCTTGCTGCGGTCTCTTTCTACGGCCGAAGGTGCGGCCGAGGCAGCACCAAGCGATTCCAAGGACAGGTTTCATATTTTTGGCAGTGCTTGCAGTAAATCTACGAATGCATCCAGTGTGCCGTCCTGTGCGAGAAGTGTCTTTGCCTGCAGCTTTCAGGAGCTACTGGGCCTGTCTGGTCACACAGCAGAAACGCTAGGCCCACTGGTGATCCAGAAGCTCTGCTTGATTGCCGCAGGAGGTTGCATGGCAGGAGCAGTTTTCACAAGAGGTGCGCGCAAACCCTCAAGCTGAGGATCGGCGGCATGAAAAACGTGGTGGCTCCTGATGAGCTCATCAACGTTACCGTCATCAACCTCCGCACAAATACCATCCGCCGACCCAGCCTCCATCAGGAGAATGATGGCATGTGACGGTCTAAGGCAATACGGTGCAAGACCACTGCGGGGTTAGTACAATAAATTACAATAACTGGCAGACAGACATGTGATTTATGGAATGCAAGTTGAGGATTCCCTGAAGCCTCTCCAGCGTATGCGCCATGCTAGCTGCGTGGTGAAGCCAAAGCATTTGCCCGCTTCCGCATCTTTGCTGCGAAAAAGAGTCACTGTTGTTGAAGCAATTTCTCACCTTGCAAAGGATTGTTGTCAGTTCGGGCTTCTGCGTCAGCCTGGATGCTGCAGGCCTTTCCAAATGCCGTGCTGGTTTTGGGCGGCCATGATGCTAACACCAGAGCTGCAAGGCTGGATAGATGGCTTGATGCTGGGAGTGTCCTCAACACTTCTTGAAGGTAATTGATGTGCATCCCCCTCCCAGGGGCATGCGACTCAAGTAAGTGCTGTTTTTTGAAAAGGATCGCCTTCTCCGCAAGCTTCCATCAGCAATGGAATGCTTGAGGGTTTGGGCTTGTCCGGCTGCAAGAGCCCCTGGCTAGCGTAGAGGAATCATGGCTGCACGAAGTGTAGCGATTATTTTGCATGGCATGCCGAGGATGGTTATGGTGATGGGATGTTTAAGGGTGGTGATAGGACAGTCTTCGTCGTTGTTGATGCTGTTGATGGTCAATGGCACCGACATCCTCAGTCATCGTTCCTAGCACAGTGCTTGCAGTGTGTTGAGTTGCTGTTGGCGTTTACTCGCAGCACCAAGAGACGGGCTGTGCATTGTTGTCTGCAGACCATGCTTAGAGAGTCCTTTCCGGAAGACCTTCAGGTCTCTGACTCTAGCATGTGCAAACATCTTGTTTCAACTCCCTGACGCAGCCCAAGCAATTCTCGCCACAACAGTGGGAGCCAGACATCCGAGACGCCCTCCAAGTTCTTTCACGCAGGATGTGTGTCCGGATGGGGAGTTGTAGAGCCAGCACGAAATTGCAACAGCAGTTTCACTCTCGCCTTGGACCAGGCTCGGGATGCCGCGTCCAGCTTTGCAGAGACTTGTCTTCCTCCAAGTCATGAGGGAAGATGGTTTCCCGGCTCAAGACGGGGCCTTTACAAGGGGTTCCACCTGGAGATCGTGGGGAAACTAGAAAAGAGAATGCCTGAATCGGCCTGAAAACTGCACATGGAACAAGCCTCACGCGCATAGCGGCGTAACATGAAGATCAGGTTCGCAGATTCGGTGGTGCGAAATGCAAGCTTTCGGGACCATCCCGGAATACATGTACAACTTGACCTGCACGTCTTTCAATGGGGGGCAGAAGGCGGGCGTGCAGCACTTTGTGAAACCAAGTAGTGCAAGTAGAGCCAACTATTGCAGTATATTCCAGAGAAGAAGGTTGTAAATTCCAGAGAAGAAAGCTGTTAAGACAACGAAGAAGCAGACGTAGCTGAGATGCAAGTTGCCCGACAGGTTTGCGTATTTGGAGGAGACATCCCCACCTCAGACGATGAGTATGAGCGGATCCAAGACCGGACCTGTTGCAACTTCGTGTGCCTTGGAATGATGCGAAGGTAACGTTTGTTTCAAAAGCACGTCCAGTGTTGGAGGTTCTTGTGGGAAGTCGGGTGATACGGAGTTTATGATACATGGTTTGTTCTGGGGCTTAGAGAGAACAAGTCGTCCTGATGATGTGGCTTCAGTCGGCTCAGCCCGAGGTACGTTCTGGATCTGCGGAGTTGCACGTGGGAGGCCTGCGTAGTCACACTGCCAGTTTATCAGCATGATGTGGAGTTTCATCGGAGCAGGCAGTTCGAGATTCTGAGGAAGCACCATGGGAACAAAAGCAATATCCATATGCACGGTCAGCATGTTTCAGGTTGGAGAACTTGACAGACAAAGGAATCAGAAGAACGCAGAGGAACCCAAGGTTGTCAAGATATGTCAAGAGTGTTGCCTCCCCAGTCAGGGGGTCCGCAAAACACAAGAGGCAGTTCGGACACGTGGACCGGCTCCGGATTGGCGCTCTTTCCATGCCTCTGTGTGCCATACCTCGCAGCTTGGTCACTTCAGCATTCATTTTGCAACTTGCCATTCTGGCGGGCTCAGGTGAGGGCAAAGAGTGCTCGAAGGAAATCTAGGATTGCTGTTCAAATTGGGGTCAGCAAGGAACTACGATTGCTTCGGTCTTCGGGATCCCCGCAAATATCATTTGGTTTCATTGTGGTTTGCGCATAATGTTAGATGACAATAAAGAACCCCCCCCCAGCCCCCCCAGAACTTGTTTTGCGATTTGGGCTTACGGAAGGGGGGGTCGCAATAGTAAATGACGGGGACGCGGGTAGGACCAGGTAGTGCAGCTCGTAATACTAGTAGGACAAGTAGAAGGAAATCGATTAAAATCGGGACGTTTCCCGCTGGACAATAATAATATTGCCACCCCTTTATTGTTGCGATTTGGACTTGTTTATATATTTTCGGACTCCGAACTTGTTAGGCAAATGTGATTGTCCGGATTTTCCCGGGCCGGCAACAAAACGCTATTGTCACCCCTTTAATTAATGCTACCTAAACATTACTCAAGACGCCCTTCCACCATCTAGATCTAGATGTGTTGGTATTCATGATGTCTTCGCTGGAAGACAGACGTACTGCGTGTAAGCAAGGCAGCTAGCAGATGCTTTGCCAGCGTACAGGTTCCTGGATGGCAAAGACTACCTGGTTACCTTTGGGGGCACGAACGAGCACTGCGAACCGTTGTCAGGACGTGTGTTGTAGTGATGCAAATTTGGTAGAGGAGTTTTCATGCATTGGGTGCGGTCTCCAGTCTCCGCTGCTAACTTGCCGCGGAGCCTATGAATGCCTCAGCTGTGGTCTTCAGCAGCCTTGTGACCGCTAGCTGCAGTCCCCAGTGAGGTGATTTGAGCGGTGTCCGTTCGAAGTCCCAAATACGTTCTGTTGGTTGTAGTGGTCGCTACAGTGTTGAACCAATTCCAGGTTTGTTGAGAAGTGCTGAAGCCCAGACCAATTCCAAATGATCAGCTCACAGGAGGAAGCCTTGCAGATATGCGTGGCTACCAGCTGGACCTCACAACATTCCAGTGGCATCGAGGTCCGTATCTCCACACTGAATCCTAAACCCAGTCGTTTGAATTATCATGCTGCACCGTTTGCCGTCTGAGTTGGAAATGTAGAGCTTGTGTGTCCCAATATTTTGGAGCGGCTGCAGAGCTACTAGCATTGAGCTTCTCAAACCGTATCTCCTTGGGCGGGAAACATGCAGACCAGGCTTGAAGGAAAAGAGAGGGCTTGAGTGAGGGCGGGGTAAGTGAGGCCGGACCTCATGAATGCCCTTGCAGATCCTAACCCTAGCAGCATGAAGGCCCAAGCAGCGGCCTTCCAGCCGCCCGGCTTCGATTTGGCGTGGCCCGCTGGGGCCGTCACCTTATCATCCATGGAGGAGTATCTTCTGGGTGCGACTGCCTGCACACTTGGCCCACTGTGCAAGTATATGTTGGTGTCATGTTT
>CAJNIZ010044605.1:0-19305 GCA_905231905.1 Symbiodinium pilosum | reverse complement strand
GCAAGTATATGTTGGTGTCATGTTTGGACTGGAGATTGGAAAGCTGCACATGCCGCTTACACAGCGGTTTCCGCATCGTGAGCAGTCATGGTCTCTTGAAACTGGTATACCTGGCTTGAGTAGTTTGGGATCAGCAAGTCTACGATTCTCTATCTCTGTCGGTCCTGCTTGCTACATTACAAAGTTGTTAGGATAGCTATGTGACCACAAACTTACTTCTAGGTTGGCCATGTCAATTATTGAATGCTCGCATGGGATATACTCGGACTGGCCTGACGCTTCTATCTATTCATCTGCAGGACATGGCACCGTGCTCAGCACTCGAAAAGGCTATGTCGCACGCCTGAACCTGCATACCTTGAAGTGGGATGAACTGTGCTTCTCCAACGAGCCACCTGCGCTGGCGCCTTCTGCCTTTGAAACAGGCTCGCCGCAGGCCATGGCATGTGCAGCCTCAGCTTAATTAAGTCAACCAACTTCTTCGGAGGCCAGCTCGCTTTGTGTGTGGTCAGGCTGGTATCGTGGTTGGGGGAGCTCAGCAGTCGCACCGTGGCCCTCGGATACTCCAGCGACTCGTCGTCTTCCGTCTGCGCGACGTCGAGATTCCTGATGATGGGCAGCTGGCTGATGAGGCACAGCCGTCCGGCAACGAGGATAGCTCCTCGGCGGGAGAGGCATCAAAAAAGGATAAGGGTCGCAAAGCCGTTGAATAGGTATCACAAAAATTGACAGATCGAAAATTAACATCATTCCAAATTCCAAACATAAGGCTACAAGCTTCAGTACGTGGAGCCCTTCCTAAGCTGCAGCTACTCCTCCAAAGACAGACAGCCAGCAAGAAATCAAGAATCAAATAGGAAGCCAGAGACGCACGGCAGGGCAGGAAAGAAAGCAGGCCAGCAACAGACCGCAAGAAAGGTTGGTTTATCTTTGCGCTCCCCTACCCCTGGCTATTTGGAAACATGAACTCTATTCTTCCTACCAAATCGTATCGAAATTCAGCAAAAACCCACAGTTTCTGACCTTCATCCTTGTCCTACAGATTTGGGGCCAACCCCGCTTTCTTTCAACGCGTGGCCCCACCTCCTTTGGATTCACAGCTTTTGAAGAGCTGCAAGATATGGTAGTTCACCTTGGCTGGGCCTCTGACCTCAAAATAACACTCACTAGTCCTAAACATACCTGCAGCCTCGGAAGAATTCCAGATGATGGAGAAGAGATGCCCGTCACACGCTTTCAGCCAAGCACGGGCTCAAAAAAGGAAGTTCCTTACACTGTGGTAGCAGCTATTGAGAAGCTCTAGACGCTATAGTTTGCAGCGTCCACAACTTGGACTAGCTGCAGGTCTTAAATTTTCCAAACAGCGGAAGATGCTACTAAATTGCAGTATTTGCGGCCGTTTGGAAGCTAGATATTGGTATCTGTGAGTTGCAGCAGTTCTCTCAAGAGCCCCATATGCAGTGATTTGCATTCTCTGCAGCCTCTAAAGACGTCAAAATCTGCTGCTGCAGCTTTTGAGGAGGGCCAGACGCTGAAATTTCCTCTGTGGCAGGCCCTTGTCGAACTCCAAATGCAGCTATTTACATCTACTGCAGCCTTGGAGAACTGTCTGCTTGATCCGTCCGATTTTTTGTTGATCCTAATTTTCAAGTGTGTTCTTGATCCCTTTGTGCCCTGCCCAAATTTTTCGGCCTGCCTGGGAACCGAAATCCTTTGATAGTGAAACGTGCCAACGCTTAGGTGATGAGGATGATATGCTGCAAGTGCAGGTGCATCTGCGCAACTCCGAGGGCAGCCACCGCGTGGTTGCCGCTCGTGCGGGGTATCATTGCGAGCGCATCATTCTTCTAGTACGCCGGGTATAGTGAGGTAGAACAAACCCATACAAACCCTCTGGTAGTCTAGTAAGTCTAGTACTCACCCTTCCACGGGGAAGAAATCATCGCCTCCATTCTAAGACTACTCTTCTTGTAAGGTAGTGCAGATCTCACCCTGTACTTTTCTAGTACTCACTCCTGCTAAACCTAGTCCATGCCAGCTGCGCTGCTGGCGGTGCTCCGGCGTGTCCTGGCAATGTATCGGCAACAGCTGTGTGTGGAGACAGTGCTGGAAAGTGCGACTGCAAGCTGCGCCCAAAGCGGCCATGATCGCTGTACCCCAAAGTGAAGTTGTTTGTAGAGGCGTAAGCAAGAGATGGGTCATGTCACAACGTGTCAAAACCCCACATAAGCCCCCGGCTCAAGGCGAGTCCGGAACAGCGGAAGGGCTGGTCCGCTTGCTGCAGGCGGTGTTCGAGGAACCCATTTGATGTAGTGTTGGGCAACCATTTGTGATTCAGCTACTTGTTCTTGATATTTTTTAAACGACGGCAACAGACGCAGGTGGCAAGGACAGGCTGCAAAAATTAGAATCAAAGCTGGCGAGCAGTGAACTTGACAGGTTACATACAGGCCTCAGCGTGAGATCTCGAACCTCCATCTTCAAGCAAGTGACAATTCTGTCCAACACATCCAGGAAGGCAGAAGTGAGAGTCGTCAAGGGTATGGGCCAGGCGGGCTCCGCTTCTCTTAATTTTTCCTAACCAGGAGGAACCAGGAGGAAGCATCTGACATTTGAAGGCCAGACGAACACCGCTCCAGCTCCAGCCCAGCAAGAGCCTGAAGAGCATGAGCAGGATTAAGAGAGAGGTTTTCACGACGGGCCGTCACCATTTAGCTGAGACCAGAGCTCGCTGCTGCCCACCCACTGTGACGCTATGTCAGCGAAAGTGGGGGTTGCGTTGCAGTTGCGCGTTGGGGTGAAGCTTGCCACACTGTGGATTGGACATTCCTGCCATGAATTTCTGCTCCGAGGTCCAGATATAGGCATAAAACAAACCCTTAACAGGACCAGTCGGCATCAGCGATTTTGTAATCTTGCCCAGCGGGAGGGGAGTAAGACTCCTTTGTGTGGAAGCTGCAGTCAAATGAGACCTCGTTGACAAACGTATCTTGTAAGAGTTCCACCATTGCTTGCTCCACGCCATGGTGAAGTTCGAGCTGCTTGGGACCATGATTGCCACGCCACGGGCCCTTGCCTTATCTGAATAATGTTAACTTGCACTGTGCACAGTCTGCAAGGGTCTGTTCCAACAAAAGGCTCCCGGGGAACTGACGAAGAGCGTGTCGCCGCATCCGTTTCACGTCGACCACCATCACCTCCATGAACCCGGCGAACATTACGAACTGGATCCCACTCACTTGGAAAGGCCAGGTACCAGTATCCCTCTCTTTTTATCCTTCTCTCTCTCTTTCTCTCTCCCGGTCTATAGGTCAGTCTGTCGGCCGGTCTGTACAGTCATAGGTACAAGTACAAGTGCAGCAGAAATATAGATGTAGACTCACATGCAGGCCCACAGGCATAAGGCTTGTTTGAAGTCTGCACTGCGGCCAGCCTAGCAGTGCTCCCTGCAAGGATGTTTGAGGGCGTGGAAGACACCGCGGTTCACGCCTACTGCCGAAGACATAGCTTGCAGGATGGCCCCTGAATCCTCCTGTCCTCAGAAGCTTTTTCTCCCTCCCGCAGCTCATTCATGCTCATCCTAAGTTTCAAGTGTTTCTCTGCGTAGGGCACGCATCTTCCTCACGGACATGATGGCGGACCCCCCAGTGGCGGGAGTTCAGCGCAGTTGGGAGACTTCGAGAAGACGGAGCGGTTCCCATCCAAGGAGCCGGGAATTGGCAAGAGATCTCTTTCACATATGTGCCCCAATCACCAACCAAGCGTAGCCAATGCCCAGATATGGCGCAAGAAGTAATCTTGATTCTCCCACCACTAGTCATGAGTGAAGCGCAGCTTGAAACAGGAGCTGGCAGTCCCTCGACGCGGTGCGATCGCTGTCAGACAGTCCATGTTGGGTGCCACCCTTACTACTGTAGCGGTGCCGGCAGACGTTTGGCTAGTGTGATGTGGAACGATAACATGTTGCTGCAGTGACTGTACGGCTAGTCGGCTAGTCCCCTCTTTCTGGCTGGCCGCCTTCACGGATTGAGGGATTGCCCTGAGGCGACCACGACCGTCAGCTGGAAGCCTTGCTCAGGCCTGGGCATGCCTGGGCTAGGGAGTCTCGTCCAGAGGCCTCTCTTGGTTTCCGCAGTCAGCTGTTCTCTTCGTTTCCCTTGACACGCATCACTAGTCCGAACGTCGTCCTTGCTTGTGCAGCTCGTCTCCTCGAGAGTGGCGAAAGTCTGGGATGGGTGCTCCTCGCAAGCAATGTAAGCTTTTGCTCCAGGCACTTTCGGAGCATGAATCTTTTCACTAGATAGCGTCTCGCAAGAAGGACAGAATGTCACGACCTCGCCGCTCATTCCTCGCAGACGGTGCCTGGGCTTAAACGTTGTGTGGATTCTTGGGGCCCGAGGCAAAATGAGGGCTGCGCTTTACGCGCAAGAATTCTTTAAGCCTTTGCAGTAGACCTTTCGCCAAAGCTACGGATCATGGTGACCTTGGGGGGGCGCTTGTCAAAGCAGGTCGGAGCCTGGCCTGGTAATTTGATCGCCAATAGAAAGAAGTGTTGAACGTCAAAGGCATGGAGTGCGACTTTTGCAACTTGAGGCCCGACTGAGGGACGGGAGCCGGAGGAGCTCCTAATAGGCTCGGCTCCACATGAGTGAAGACGGTTGATGGAATACTGCTGCTTGTTGAACCTTAGATGCTTGTGTCTAGCCCTGACTCCATTTTTGAGACATAGGCCTCCGACCTCGCGACGACAAGCCCGGAGTAGATGACCCCACGGCAAACGACCTCCGTGAGGCCTTCTGCCAGCAACCAGTGACTTGAATCTATACAACCTTAAGCTGCACCTTGTGCGAGGGTTGCTTCAGCCAAGGGATAATTGCTTCAGGAAGCTATTGAAGACTGGAATGTAGACCGCCTCCTCGGGAGCCCGGCATTCAATAAGCTAGAACTTCAAAGAGGCATTCTTCGTTTCATCGGTTGGCATGTCGGGAAGAGCGCGCTGCAAGAAACACAGGTGAGAACTCTGCCTTAGTTTGGCTGTTTAGCTACGCAGGTCAGGCCGGCATTGCGGAGAGAGAAAGGAAAGTAGTTTTGACTGGGCTGCAGACCTTTGCAGGTTGAGGCTGTGATTTTCGACTGTGCCACTTGGCTGGAGCAGCCTCAGGCTCATGGATCCATTCTTCAGGCTTGCTTCACTTCCGAACTTCTGCAGCATGCTTGCGGATGCTTGCGGTTTCGATGGTGGGTCACGCGGCTGTTTCTGTCGCCTGTGAAGTATTTCGGCTCGTTACACAGGATTTGCTTGAGAGTAAAACCCGAGACATGCCATGCTGGCTCTGGTCTTCTTGTGAGTGATATGTTCTGCATGTTGGGGGCTTCAGCCTTCCTGCAAAGGACGGGCTGGTGCTGCACGTTCAGGACGGCGCATCCAGTACCAAGCCTGATCTTGCAGAACGTGATGACACCTTAACTTTTCAGCGCGGTGCGTTCAAGACGTCAGATGCATGCAATACTGACTAGTGCACTGGCTGTAATGACTACCATCCGCACCACATCAGCTACAGCACCTGAAACAACGACCGAGTCTGACAAGCGTAGTGGATGCTCAATCCTGGGGGTTTGCAGCAGGAGACAGATCTGAAAAGGTCTGCGGCGGCTTATGCAGCAGAGAACGTGATGGCCTCAGGCTTTCTTCCCAGCAGATGCGTTCGGTTTTCAGGAAACACTGTTGTGAGGCGGGCAGCCGGGTGATGTAAGCCCAAATTTTGGAAAGCATAGTGCGCCGTCCGTCCAGGTGGAGATTGTTAACGCCCTCCTTGATGCTTGATTGAATTTGGAGAGCTTATCTGTTCATGCCATTGGGAGTTCGCAGAATTGTATGTTGAAGCCAGCGCATAGCCGGAGTGATGTGACAATGTGGCGCGCATTGTAAGGGAGCCGGCAAGAGCGTCATCTTCGCAGACAGCTCGAACAGACAGCTGTCAAGGTCGGCATATTGAGTAAGCGTATCGTGCAGCCTGCCGCATTCTTCCCTCTGGCCAGGGCAGACTTCGTGGAGCGATTGAGGGCTGTTGGGGTGAGATCTGAGGAGGAGATCCAGGCGGCATCACCCAAGATTTGGACGCAGGTAGGCAAGGTCTTGGATGCATTCGCTGTCCTTTACAAAGGGAAAGCGCCTTCGCCATCTGTCTTCAGCCATCGTTGGCATTTGTTCATCTCTGCCTGCAGGTTATCACGCCGGTGGATGCGGCAGTGTGGTACATGAAGTCTCAAGGCACGCTAGGAGTCAATTCAGGCGTTGGCCGCGTGTGGTAATATTGTGGTAGTAGCAGCTCGCAAACATCTGTGGAGCACGGTTGAGCTGATGTTGAGACCAGGCTTCCAACAACCACTGGTGGTCTCATCTCAGGCCACTGTTGCTTCACATCTGCGCCATCAGCTCCACATAGTCTGTCAGAAGGCCGCCTTGCTAAGTCTGCCAAGTCCCACGTCGGCTGTATATCTTGTCCTGACTCTACTCTGGCCAGCTACCTGACTGACCGCTTGCAGACAATTGTTGACCCTCAACCTATTCCAGCTGACCCTCAACAACGTAGGAGGCTCACAAAAAAAAGGGTAGACGTTGCCCAGCAGAAAAGTGTTCTTTCCTCGTTGGAAGCGCAAGACTCTTGAAGAGCGACCATACATGTTGCTCATCAACTGTTCTGCCAGGCAGCGCTGCTCAAAGAGGCAGGCTGAGTCCGTTGCTGATTGCACTGATTGCGCTGAGGGGCTCACAAGGATTCAGCAGGCCAAGGGTCTTGGCCCGCAAACGTTGAAGCTCACTTCAATTGGAGCTCCGAGGTAATCATGTATGAGCTGTCTTTTGGAAGAAAGGCGAGACTTCAGCAGGATTCAGTACATTCATATGTCTGACGGAGGGGTTCAACGAACAAGGCAGGCAATCAAACGAGCATGTAGTGGACGCGTGTGTTGAATGAACCTGAGAACTCATATGATGCGTTCCCAAAGAAATGAATTTCAAATTGCTGTTGTAGCCTGCCTCACATGCACTGCTTCCGGCACGTGCCAGCCCCAACCTCTGGCAGCACCAAAACTGCCTTGATTACCAACGCCCGGATGATTAACAACCCCCCGTAAGGAATTCTTGAAGGATGGGCTTGCAAATGCCTGCAAGTTGTGATGTGTGAAGCAAAACCAAGAACGATGATCTTTACATTACGAGGACCCGGGTTTAGGGTTTAGGGCTGTTTTGCCATAACAATAATGACCAAGTGAGCTCAAGTGTGTCCTTGGCTTTATCTTTCGAAAGGCATACTTTCAAACCTGACGCCTTGGCCTCAAGAAGCGTGCAGCTCTGGGGTCAAGGAAGGGTTGCTAGCCGATATTCAGAATGGCAACGTTGATTGCACTCACCTTGGCTGGCAAGCCATACATGCCCGCTTGGATGCCCAGCCAAATGTTCACGTTGCTGTAAATCTTAGATGGAGGAGCTGGTGCATGTGCGCATACACACAGAGCTTCATATGTAAAAACCTGCACGAGAATCTATACACGTACATGCATACCATCAAGCGTTCCTGTGCTTTTGCACTTCGCACAGCTCATCATTTAAGAAGCGCGAAAGTTCACAAGGAAGACATGGAACATCAATGAGCCAGGTGCGGCAAGCAGGGTTTCCGGGCTGCATCTCGCTCATGGACCAGGACACACACGAAGCCGCAATGTTCCTGTATTGCTGACTTGACAGCACCAACCCAAATTGACGGTTCTGAGTGATGGTTTGTTAGCACATAACATAACCTGGAATCTTCACTGTGGCCTGACTGCAAGGACGGACAGCTACTTCCAGACTTTCGCCCTGGGGCCTCCCACATCCCCAGCCTCACGGTTAAGCATGGGTTCAGTTTTGGGGTTAGAGATGGTTTGAGTTTGTCCGTGAGAGCAGCACAGGGGCTAGGCCACATGATTCTTGATTGCAACTGTGGTCATGTAGCCTGACGCGAGACCTCAAATTTGTCCTCATCAAGGGCGATTGTGGATGAATCCTTCTCAGGCGATCCAGAAGTTGAAGCTGCCTTTGGCGCTGTGCGGGGAGCTGACTGTGTTGCTTTTCGGCCGCAGACGTTTCAGGTGACAGCAGTTGCAAGACATATCATTAGCACTTGCACAAATCCAGCTCTCAACAGTCTCAACAGTGGCGTTAACAGCGGAATCTCTTGTGGGAGTGGCCTCTGTCATGATAGCCAAAATTAGCCAAACAAGCCGTTGGGTAAAAGTTGTGGTCCTTCGCAGTGAACGAAGTGAGGGCAGGAGGAGGCAAGGTGAATGACAAAGGTTTTTTGGACCTCGCCATCATCCGCAAGCAAAGAGCATACTGGAGAGTTATTCTTCGTCAGTTGTGACAGGAAAACTGTACAAGTGTGAACAAGGTTGGCGAAATCTGCATGTTGGACTGAGCATGCAGCATTGACATGCCGCATGGCGGGTAATCGAGTCTCAGGTGCTCGGCCCACTCAAGGAGGCATGCGTGCGGATGACGCTGTTTGTTTGATATCTTCTTCGAGCAATGGCACATTCACAAGATGTGTTGCATCCTGCAACACGCAGGAGCTGCCGCCGTTGGCAGCTGCAGCGGTGTCTATGGTCTTGGGCAGGGATGATGCTAATCCACGACTGGCAGGGACCTCAAGCAAAGCACAAGTGGGAGTCACTGGCGAGCGACTGGCAAGCCAGGTGACCGTCGCAGGTACCCAAGCACGGCGTAAGCTGAAAGCAGCAAGGCGCCAGAATGCCAGCGGGGCATCTTGACATCTACTCAATCTACTCTATGTGTGTTGTTTTGCAAGGTCTGCCCTGCAGTTGCGTTTTGCACGTCACTTGGAGTTGTCACACAGTGTGGCAGTCCACAAAGCCAGCAAACAACACAAACTGGTGAGTACGCAGAGTATCCATCTCTGAAGCTCTCTTGCATTCAGTGGTTTACAGCTGACACAGAGCTCTTTGCACCTGTAAACAGGAGCTCGGTGACGTGCCAGAAGATCCTCGCAGGATCTGGTGACAGCCAGGCAAGACAGCAACGCTACCAAGAGAAGCTTTGGCGGTGTTGCCGCAGCGCAGCGACTCTTATTTTTTGAAGACGTGCAGTCCTGCCTCAGTCCCCATGCGTGTGGAAGTTGAAGTCCTTGTGGCAGAGAAGCTTTGATGCTTTGACATGTTGTCTTCTCGTATTTAGGCTGCAAGTATTTGGCAGGAGTTTGTGGACATGCTCTGGCCATCGAGGTTGCTGTCACTTGCCTTACTGAGCCGTACTGGTAGCTGGTAGCTGGCAACGACAAGGCGAACGGTGCTCTTGTAAACGTGAAGCTCCAACAAGGTCTGCAACCCTGTTCGCGGAGTTCCCGCTTGCGTTGTCGAAGACACTTCTGATTGGAAGGCGCTTGGCGTGCAAAGATGAAGGTTTGGCAGAGCGGTATGGAGCACGGTACAGTAGAGCTTGGGAATCGTTCGGAACAAAGCACTTCCTGATGCTTTAAACACTAGGATGTAATCCCTCTGATCCTGCCTATGGCCTGCAAAAATCTGGCATTCCTGCTTGTAACAGCCTGCCAGTCATGCATGTCTTTCACATGGGGCGATTTGCATTTGAGAGAGTTATCGCTTTGCGGCAGGAGCTTTGAGAAGACAGCGAGGCACGTCGAAAATGGGGCGCAAGTCCAGTTGGACATGGGGTTCGAGGTCCTGTTAACTGTTAAACCTCTTGTGCTGGACCCCTCAAGGGTCTTACCTCGCCCGCTGCCCCAGCGTTGACATAAATGATCGAGTTGAAAGATGAATGCAAGTCGAGGATGCAAATTCCCTTTTCACGGACAACTTCATGTTTGGAGTCGCTTCGCGTTGGAAGTCCGTTTGAGTGGGTGTCAGCTGGCAGGTTTGCGCACAGGAGTGGCACCTCCTCGCTGCTTGTCCTCGCGCCCTTCATGCACCAAGAACACGTTTTACTAATGTACTCAATGTACTCACGATTATACCAGAAAAGCTAAAGACCTTCTAGGACAACCTGGTTGCCCAGCTCAACCTCGCGAAGGAGATTCAATTTCAACTGTCGCGCTTTGCTTCGGGGTTGTGACGGTGGGCCATGCCGTTCAGGGCAGCTTAGATAAACAGGCGTTTCCAGTCGCAGAGGTCAAACCATTCACTGGCAGATCAACACCGCTGCATAGTAAGCACAACCGGAATCGGAAAACTTGCTGTACAGTAGCCACTGCTCACTTGCACCCTCAGTGACGCTGAATTTAATGAAGGCCAAGGACTGAAGTTTTAAGGTTCCTGATGCAATCTGGAAGCCCCTGAGCATTGTGGCAGGAGCGAAGGAACGAGTGCTTACCTGACTGGGTTTTGCCGAGCCTTGGCGAGCTCCTTACACGCCAGGGAGACAGTTAGGGCGAGCAGTCGCCAAACTGCTAACGCCCAGCTGTTTGCGGCGCCCACGCGCTGTGAATATTCTATGCACCTTGGCTGAGCACAGATGCCAAGTACACCAAGTCTTTATATATATACATCCTGTCTGTTCGCGGTTGTTGGCCTGACCCTGTCTTTCCCATACAGTTGTCTTGAACAAAGTCGGGTGAAGGTGTTGAAGCCTCGAAGGCCAGATACAGGGTGGGAAACGTCCAGCAGCCGGAACGAATTGCGCAAAATTAGCGTTTCTTGATGCTGGTATTCATGATCGGCACCATTTGTAGGATCGTAGGCCCCAGCTTGGGACAGCGAAGCTGCAGCTCAAGCCTTTAAGCATTTGGACCTGAAGCTGCACAGGACATTTCTCAGGCGCAGTTAAAGAGATCCGCGAGGCGCGATGCTCCGAGCAGCTCGCTGCTGCCAGAATCTCCAAGTGCATGATTTCAGGGAGTCACTTCTGCCTTGCAGGGCCTGTTTTCGTAGTTCTTGCATGTCTCCGCAGAGCCGGACATTGTGCCAGTTATCCTCACGCAAAGCGGTGGAATGGAAGCGCAATTCCTGTGCTGTCGTGGGAACCACATGGCCAGGATTGATCACAACACCCATTGTGATGTGGATGAGGCGTGTCGCCAGTCTGGCGATGAATGCACAGTTGAAGCACTGGCTGCTTTCTTGGCAGCTTTCGTGCATGGCTGCGGCCGTGCCGCTTGCATCATGCACCCAGAAACTACCCTCCTGCCTGCAAAATAAGTGCTGATTGACATGGAGGAGATTGAAGGAGGGTTCAAAGCAGAATCCTGATTGCATTGGGTCTCCCCAGAGTTACTGAAGCTGCTCCATCCTTCCCAGCTGCATCTAAGAACCTAGGCTGCACATCAAGCACAAGCCTCATCACAACCGTGAAGCAACGCCCACACAGCCACACAGTTGTCAAGCATGTAAAGGGATGCAGGCGCAAGTTGACATGCCTTGGAAGCCACAAGCCTGCAGCAATGGGGCCCAAGGAACACTGCACTGGCGAGAATCTTGAAATTACCTTGAAGAGCACAGAGCAGGCTTCTCAAACCGTAAGACAAAATCCTCGCGATGGCTGACCTGCCGACATCTCACGGCGAAGCAAACCCTCCCTGCACAGAGTCGCTTGGACGACAAATATGGCGTGGCAAGAAGTTGTTGCTGTGTCTCAGTGTCATGTCAGCCTCAACGAATCCTGGCCTTGCTGGCCGCTGTAAAGACCGGGTTTTCGCAATCTCACGCAATCTCTTCATGCATTTTAGGTCGCGTTCCAAGGCTCCTGAGGCAAACGATTAGCGAATACTGTCGTCAACAGAAATGGGAACGACAATCAGCAAAGCTGAGGACAGGTGAGCTGGCGCCTCCAAAGGACGAATCTGTGTTGCTGGTGCCATGATATTCATCATGGACATTTGACAATCCGACAGTTACACGTGCGCAACCTAGTCTTGTAAAGTAAAGGCGCCTTGAATGCTGGAGCGCATGTCTTCATCTAGAAGACCATGCTGCACCTGTGTCTACACAGAAGCCCGGCATTAGGCACCCGGTCAAGGAAGAGAGACGATGCACCACAAACCTTCGGTCGATCTCAGAACGGGAAGAAGCATGTGCCGACTGAAGCACAGGCCCTCATGCGCGCGTGCTCGGGCTTTCCAGCTTAGAAACCAGATCCATCGCGTTGGCAACACTAGCTGCTACTACCAGCTGCAACAAGTTGCCACCAGGAGCCTGAGGACATGACGGGTTTAGAGAGGTCGGCTTTCGCAGCTCGGTGCAAAGATATTGGCAACCGCGGCTTCAAGGCTCCTGGAATGCCTCAGAGATCTCATGCTTTCATTCGTTCCTGCTCCCATACAGACTCGTAAGGTGATTGAATTCTGTGGTGCTCAGTGTTTTTCCTGCCCACTGAGGGGCTTGTGTCGCATCGGCAGTGCAAGCGACCAAGGGATTTCTCACGGAGAAGTTGAAAGGGCTGCTCGCAGAATTCCCCGAAAGGTCATACTTGTTATACTGTATTTAATCTTCATTTCAGTTTTCACTGTATCACTGAGTTTTTTTTGGAGGGGGGGGGGGCGTGCCAACATCAGGAGGTCATGTTGCTTTCCATGGCTTGAACGCAGGGTTCCCGCCAGGCCTCGGATTGGGGGTACGCTGTGCTGGCGTATCAGGAGGGGATCAGATACTTGGTGCCTTGGTTCAGAAATGTCTTTCCAACGCGCAATTCCTCTAACGTGCATGGAACATCCCAGAAAACTATGAGGAGTATCTTCCTCACGATTCCGAGATGCAGCCACTTCGTTTTGACCATGGGGGAGCTCAGTTGAATCACTTGGACAAGGAGATTTTAGCACCGCATCACACCGCGTTCTACACCTTTCATAGTATGAAGTGAAGGACATGTCCTTGGCTGTGACGCTCTTCAGCAACCTGGCCGCTGCGTTTCTGAAGCTCCAGGAGCCCCATGAGGCCCTGAAGTATGCAGAGAAGGCTTTGCGCTTCGATGCGGCTCATGTGCCAAAACTGCAATGGAAAATGGGTCCTCCCTTGCTGTTAAATGCTATTGGATGGTGGCTTCGGCTGCCAGTTGAGGCAAAAGCGTTGTACCGGCGCGGCCAAGCCTTACTGGCCCTTGGCGAGTATTCTGAAGCTCTTGTGGCTGCTGAAGAGCTGCTGCGGAAGGAGCCTGGAAACCCAGATGCGGCAAGCCTGAAGTCAGCAGCAGCACTGGGGGCCAAAGTGGCTACGCAGAAGGAGAAGGCTTTGTTCTCAAAGATGCTGAGCTAGCAGGACGAAACTGATTGCTGAGTGCCCTGAGTTGCCTTCAGTCCTGAACTTGTAGAGCTGCAAACGAATTCTTCTCACGCCGCCCCAGGCAAATAGGGCTCCGAAGTGCGCGACAGACTCACGTAGCTGCTACGCTGGACTTGTATAAGCTTTGCGCGCAAGTCCGACATGAACAATCATGAAGGGCGAGAAGCGTTCACCAGCCAATCAGCAAATCAGCAGCACCCTCAGCAAACACACTACTTTTTAGATTTCTCGTGACGCTTCACTGGCGAAGAGTTGCTGTGCCCATGGAAGTGTGGGGAGCCAAGAGCTTCACATAGCTTCAGGTCGCGCGTCACAGGCAGCAGGTCCATAATGTTTCTAACAAGTCTGGCCTTGTGAGCGAAGCCGTCTACATGGCACGCCATGCACGCAGGTGCTAGGAAAGCCTGACAGCATGAGGCCATCGCACTGGGTGGTGCTGTATCGCTTGGCGACGGCCCTTGCAACTTTGCTGAGCTTCCAGGCGCTGTCAACTACTGTGTTTCTGGCTGAAGCAGCTAAAGTGTGCGCAGGAAGTCTGGCGCATTGCTGTGCTCACGTTCACAGCTGCAGCCTTGCTTGCTTTGCAGAGTCAGACCCACTGTGTTCTCTTGCTAACCGGATCTTACAAGGTGGGTTGTGATATTGCTCGCGCAAGCTGTCGCGAACTCAGCACGCTCACCAGCTTGCAGCAGTTTGCTTCGAAAAGCTCAGATGCAAACTTCTGCCTGCAATTAACAATCCGAAATGCTCTAGGACACCGGTCATCATGAAGTGGCACGCTTGCATGTCAAGTGCCATGGTGTCCGTCACTGTCTTTCTCCTTGTTAGCTGGCCCGCGTGGGAAGACATCGTAGTGAAAAAGTAGTTGGACCGCCATTCCATAGACCAACTGTATCCAGACGCTGGAGCATTAAGGCGCATAGCTTGCATACGGTTATATACCTTAGCATGATTGTGACAGCCACTGTTATCAAGCAGCACATGTTTCGTTGGGCAACGTGAAATGATTAGAAAGCAAAAGCCCGCATCCAACGGATAAGCAACATAACGAGAAGGCTGGGTCCATTTTGAGCAAGAATGGGCCACCAAGCAGAAGGTGGAGCAGAGCGAGCAAGGCAAGAAGCTACTGGCACTTCCCAGTACCAAACTAGCAGCACATGTGGACTCTTGTCTTCAAAGGAGCAGGCCATGATAAGCTAGGCATGTGGCTCCATTCGCCTTTGCGGAGATGTCAAAGCTTGCGGCGAGCCAGACGCTGTACAGCGTTCTGGGTGTTAGCCGGCATGCCGACAACAGCCAGATTCGACAAGCATACCGCCATCTGGCACTGGCCACACATCCTGACAAAGGTGGAAGTGCTGGTGAGTTCTTGAAGGTGGTAGAGGCCTTCGAGGTCTTGTCAGATGCGCAGAAGCGGGCGACGTACGACGAGGATCTGCACAGAACTGGGAGCCAAGACGGGCGCGGCGACCTGTCAGCCGTCGAGCGCAGGCCCAGCGGCTGAGCTTCTGGGTTCTCGACCCTTTTGACAAAGTTTCCTGAAATGTGCTCTCTGCCATGAAGGCGTGAGCAGGCAGAGGCCGCACAAGCAGCTCAAGCAGATGCCTTCGGCCTCCCGGATCTTGGCCCCTCAATGCAAACAGTCAATGCTAGCTGAAGGGGGAGGGTCACACTCAACTGTCAGGCAAAACCGATCCTGACCAGAAGCCATGCGAGGGCTGGGGCATCACGGAGGAGACAAAGCGGGCAAAGGCATTGTGGCTTGAGCTTTTCGAGGAGCTGCCTTCCAAAAGGTATGAAGCTTTGATGCAGTTGTTTGTTTGGTGTGCTGCGGGATGACATGCCAGGCAGCATGCTTGCCACAAGTCCCAGGCACAAACAACATAAAAGGGTCCAAATGTTGCTAAGGACCGTGTATTGGAATTGTCGTGCCGTTCCGCAGAAGTGTTGCTGGCTTACGCGCGCTCCAACGCCTGCCTGGGAGGTCTGCAAGCGTGATGGGCCAGTGGTGGGAGGATGAGACTGTAGGACGACTAGCAGTCTGAGAGCGGCTGTAGTCGGTTTCAAGGGCTAGACGGTGAGAGAATTTGGCCAGCTTTGCAGCTTCTCAAGTCCAGGCTTCAGGAAACCCAACAGGCAACTCCCAAGACTGTATTGCTGGCGAGGTGCTCCGATGGTCGGGTTGGACACCGGCGGTGCTGTCCAGGCTGAGGTCAGCGTTGTTTCAAGGATCTGGGGTGTAGAAAGGTCGGCCCAAAAGCAAGCACAGCTGCGAGCACGAGGATTTCGACCCAAACCCTCTTGCGAAATCATGGCAAACAATGGGACGCTCCTGGAAGAGTAGGCAAAAATAGCAGCAGACTCAGGAAGGAACCAAGAAGCGTATCCCACGCTAGTTCGGCATCCAATGATGGCGCTTGATGGAGATGTATACATACAATGTGTCTAGGATCCAAAAAGGACAGACGTGACAACTTAAGCCACAACTACGCATGAAAACGTTAGCCTTGTTGAGCTCTGGAAATGGTAGTTTCCCAAAATAAGAGACCCCAACATACCCCTATATATCCCTCTAAAGGCCCCCCAAATTGGGGACAGGGATGGCATGGCCTTGGCATGCAAGGCCATCGACAATGTCCGTGCCAACGGCGTCGTTGTGACCGAAGATGAGGGTTGTGGCTCGTCCCTGCTTGCCATGGCGGGGGCCACCCAGGAGAGAGAATGATATACATATAATAGAATATGATATGATATAATACAATAATATATATATATATGTATTAGAATATGTTATGATATACTCTAATAAATTGTAATATACTATCACCTGTTGTAGTAGTTAGTACTGTGCTATAATCTACCTGCTTCTCACCGGGGAAAAAAGGCAGCATGTGCTTTACAGTGCAACCCTTAAACCTGACCCGCAGGACAAGCACCGGGATCAGCCCATGCATGCAAACGCTGAGCCAAGTGCGAAGCGTAGACGCACAGACGCGGCGGAGACGTCGTTTGACAGCACCAAGAAAAAACAGGCAGCGAATCAGTTCCCAGACGGCAACGAAGTATGCCAGTCTTTACCTTCACTCTGATGATCTTCAGGCTTCCTGGCACGAGCGGATCTCGAGCCTGGATTTGCCTGGGGCGGCTGAAGATTTGCACTGGGGCCTCCGAAGATGTCGCAGAAGCAATCAACTGGCACATCCTCCTCATCAGAGTAAAGCAGCTGCCACTTGTTGTAAGATTGGCAGTGAGATACGAATAGTATGTGCCGCTGCAAGTGCAAGCGCAAGCCACGGCGCCTCCAATCCCTCAATGAATAACACAACTTCGAATGAGCCTGCAAGAAATGCAGGTTTAATGAGCTCTCAGCTCGCGGACAGCCCTTCATGTCTGCGGTGCGCCGTGCTGTGGCTGCAGCCCTCGCAGAACGAGACGCTGAGGGTCTTGGGACAAGATAGTTCATGGCTTCAGTAGGGTGATGCGCAGTTCACTACCCTCTCTGGCTTGACTGTTGAATTCTACTCACCCAGAAAGCCAAAAGGATGTAATTGGAAAAGCAAAAGGGCCGACCGACGACTCCGCAAATCCCTGCGAAACGGCTGCCCTTGCCATTGCCCCTGTGCCACAGCAGGCTGTTTTGCCATACGCAACAACTAGAAAAGCGGAAAACACATCCAACTGAATCAATGCAAGTGGCAAAGCACCAAAAGAACACTTTTGGACGAGAGGGGAAGCCACGTTTGCTTGCTTCCTTGCTGTCTTGGCTTCTTCAGAGGTGGTGGGACAGATCCGCGGCTGCGATTCATCACCGAGTGCTCCGCTGAGGGCGACCAGGTGCTGCTTCTTGGCATTCTTGGCCTCAACCATCATTTTCCGCACCGAGCGGTAATATGTCTCAAGCAAATGTGCCACATATTTGCTTCATGCAGCACGCCCAGGCCGGATGTAGAAGATCCGTGGAGAGCACTGCTCAGGTTTACGCCGGTGACCTGGGATCTCGAAACTGCACTGCGCCAGAATGAGGACTTCTTGGGGCTTCAACAATACAGGAGGACTAGCAACAGAAGACAGGTCGAAGCTAAGTCACGGAACCTTTTCCCATGGACAGTATTTCCAGCGCGTCACTGCAGACCCAAAAAATCCAGCAGTATTTGAGGGCCGGGCCATTTGAAGTTCCAGGAGCTTTCAGCGCTGCTGGCTGCCTCTGCCTCGCGAATCGAGCTTCTGTCCGCCATCCAGAGGATGACCGTCGCTTCCAAGGCGAATTGAGCTTCCTTGCAGTCTTTCAATGTCTTTCAGGCTGCTTACCCATAAGACAGTGATGCTTCGCCAAGCTCTTTGGATAGAAATACCTTCCCAGGGCTTGTCAGCGGGGCACTAAGTTTTCCTAAAGCTGATCACCTGCGCCCAGCCACAGATGGGGGCTGTACACTTTCTTGAACGAGTTACAGCCGATTAATTTGAGTAGTTGTTTGTTTATGGGAGTGTCAGAGTCCAGGAACATGACAATTCTCCAGCCCCTGAGAAGTCTGGAAGCCAAAATGGAGAGGCAGCACAGGAGGAGCAGCGTGCCCTTGCCGACCGCCTGGACAGTTTTTGCAAGGGTTCTTCGTCTGGGGCTCTGATTGAGGGCGCATGGGTCCTTGAAGGGTTTGAAGTTTCGGCATGCTTTTGGCGCTGAGAGGCCTGAGCAAACCCCCCTTCCCCATTTGGACAGGCGCCAAATTTTCCAACTTTGAATGTGGGCGAAGCAGAAAGGCAGCTCTTTGGTACTCAGTGTGGGGGTTGAAGTGGCTCAGTTGGATCATTCATGGAAGTTCAGAATCGAGATTGCTGATGTTGTCAGGAGCAGCATTTGCGCTTCTTCCAGCGGCAGCTCCGTTGGCGCGGTGGCGAGCGGCCACGCGGTGTGAACGCAAGCGTCTGCCGTGTCGTGGGCCCCAGCTACCTTGGGGACGGAGGCAGGATAGATTTCCTTTCTCAGCTGTTGAGTCCTGTGAATGTGCAGAAGATGCGAGTCACCAATTGTTGGAGGGATGTACCTGCTCCTTGGGACCCTTTCATTGGAGCAACCTCTGCTTCCGAGCACATTGAGATTACAAAAGAGCCTGCACGACCACATATTGAAGCTTGTATGACTTGTATGGGTAAGCTGCGGAAGTTTGGGATTTTTTGAAGTAGATGAGTCAACGGCTGAAGGTGAATTTGTCCATGGCTGTTCAGGACAGCCAAGAGACGACGACAACTACTACTAAACTTGTGGTAATGGAAGTCCCGCAGTTGAGGCAGCCAAAGTTCCCAAGCAGGCTCCCAGCATGGTTTGGAAACCAGATGACAGGTCGCCCAGAGAAGGACGGCAAGCGCCAGGCTTTCGCTTATGCAGAGCTGTGGCACCAACGACAAGGCTCACATTTTCAGGGGTCCTTGGGCGTCAAACGCACTGCGAATGTAGTTTGCGCAGTGTTGTTCATAGCCTTCGTTTTGAGCATTCATGTTGGCCTAGATAACAGCAAGCAGACAAGCAGACAACACCGACTTGTGCCCCTAAGACCTGAACCCTGATTCGCCAAGACCTCGGATATCTGACATTCTGATGTTGCGTCATTTCGCTTTATTTGGTCGTTGTCCAAAGGTAGGAGCAAGCCAAATTACCGCCAGCGGTAGAAATAGCTTGTGTGGCGGACATCCTGAAAGCCTTTTTGCAGGAGTTGCCAGGGCTAACAAACGTACTTTGAATAGTCTTTGAATTTGCAGTGCCGGTGGCCCAAGCTGCCATGCGAAGCAGAAGCGGCAATGCTGCAAAATGCCCACGGCATTGTTGGGAGACAAGCCCCAGCGCCGCTAGTTAATGGCTAAGGGAGGCAGGAGTGCGAAGAAAAAGCAGAAGAGGCAGCAGTCAGAATGGCGGGTCTCTGTGAAAAGCGAGCGGCAGGCAGCTTTTGGAGTCATCTTTCAGCATTACATTATGCGCGCCCAGCGAGCCGAGAAGACGTGCAAAGGCTGCTGGTGGTGGTGGTGGTG
>CAJNIZ010044604.1:147991-158742 GCA_905231905.1 Symbiodinium pilosum | reverse complement strand
AGTTTCGGCGAACGCTCATATGGTTGTCGCTTCTAGCAGTGACCTCTGCAATTTTTTTTGCGATGAAGTGGCATGCTGTAGTTCGCAGTGCAATCCATGGTTACATAATCATGGGGGTTTTGGCAATGTCTGTCGCTGCGTGCGCTGCAGCAGTGGGGAAGCCGCAGGCGCATGAGGCTCGTCCAAGACACTCGCTCACGCGGCCGGGCGGCACATGCGCGAATTGCTCACGTACGAACCGGGTTTATGGTGCCCGAATGCTGCTGTGCGAGGTCATCAATGCCTCATGAGTGCAAAAAATCTGTTCCATGATGGGTGGTGAAGTGGTGGCCATTTCCACACGGAGTGAAACCCACAAACCGTTCCCACGCCAATCGAGGGCTACAATTTGCGACGTGGGTCCTGCCCAGGGTTGCTGTGTGAAGGGAGACCGCATGTTGCAGCTAGGTCCTGGCCAGTCATCTCTCGTCGTGGTGTTGTTTCAGGCTGGGCCAAAGACATCTTGGCTGGTCCGAGTATTTGGTTTCCTGACCCGCTGCAAACAACAAGCATGTGCAAAACGCCTCAGACAACCCAAGTTTTCCCATCCGTTGTGTCCATGCACGAAGTTTTTGTGATCATTTACGCCCATGTAGGATGTGCTAACTCAATCATTTGGATTGGAGAACCTGCAGAATTCTCCCTACGTTGTTCAGGCATTGGTGCCGGGCGTCCGAGGCGACAATGGCGACAACGTTTTGCCAATTAAAAAGGCCACCTAGAGCTGTGCATGTCCGTTTTGGTAGGTTAGTGCTCAGAAGCATGTGGCAATTGGGCAAGTGCAGATTTCCGGAGGTCGTCTTGCTGTTGCTGCGTGTTTTGCAGCGGTTGCTGGGCATGCCGGACAAGGCCGATCCAGGTAATATTTTTCAACATTTGTTGCATGTGGTTTTTGCAGAGGTCCTGTACCCGGCCACCAATGCCAATTTTCAAGGTGGCAGCGGTTCCTGGTCATGAGCATGGCGTCATGTAGCAATGCAAGCTGCCGCATCGTCTTGTGGATTCCAGTTTCATGCAGCCTTGTGCCCGATGCAGGCCCGCGTGTGTTTGACTTCCAAGCATTCACTGCGCTACATGCTCACCAAAGGCAAGGATTGCCGCATGTCGACCATGCAGATTCATACCAACCCTTGGAGCATGACCCAATACGATGACAGGCAAATCCGCCAGAAATATGCCGGCAGCGACTTGGCTGACATGCAAAATTTGTGCGCAGCGTTATGTGGCGTCTCAGTCTTAGGCGGGGCCCCTGCGGCTGTGGAGGAGAGCCTTTTCTTGGCACAGATGTGGGAAGCCAGGGCCTTACCAATTTTTGGTTTATTTTGTTCTGCGGCTTCTTGCCGCGGCGGGGTGTGAAAGTGTCAAGCTAAAGACCGTGCGCGCAAGAGAACAGCATTCCCTCTAGGGGATAAAGCAAAAATCAGCTTGGTGTGTGGCATCGCTTGACCAGGATGAATTTCTGTTGACATACACGTTGGAGCCTCAGCCCATTAAGTGGTGCAAGTTGTGCACGAGAGGGTTCCCGCAATGAAGCTACAAAAGGCTTCACTTCCTGTCAGGGAGCGCGCTACAAGAACATGAAAAAGTAACCTTGCTTGAATTGGCAGGTTCCATCCGTCGGAGTTTGAGCACCTGAAATCGTCGGAGTCCCTGCGGGATGCGTACCACAGATTTGAGGAGCCGATCATATTTGCATTTGTTTGGTGTGTCAGTAGCGAATAGAAGGGAACTCTTTTTGCAATCTGTCGACGAGTTCCCGCTTCATGTTGAGCTTGCCCATGTTGGGTCAGCCACCCGTACATTAGCAACCGTTGAATTTCGCTTGATGCTTTGAGGTTCATCCTGCACAGTGTTGCAAGCTTGCCTCACCAGCAAACTGTCAATGAGAATGGCTATTGAAGCAATTGGTTGGGGTTTGTACATCAGGAGCTGCAGGAGCTTGCTCGCAGGCATGGTGTTCAATGTGTCGTTGCCATGTAAAAATGGATGAACTGCTGTGGGGTACATGTCAATGTGATTGAGGACTGAGCCGGCAAGGGTTCTGGAAATTGCAAACCAACGGCGAACGCGTAGTAAGCTGAGTTTCAACTTGCAGCTTGGGCAAAGCCATGCAGGCAGAGCCCAGTGCCCAGCGAGGCGGGGCGCGTGCGCGAGCTTTGTAATGCCACGGTGCTGCAGCTATAGTGCGATGCTTTCGACCTTGTCGCGCCACAGGCTAGTAACGGCAGCAACTAGGAATTGGAAGCTGTTATTAGCAGCATGCGCCTGACAGGGCACGAACCAAGCTGGCAGACTGGCAGGCCACCAGGACGCTGGAGGCCGCACATACATGGATCCATGGGCATGACCGTGGCAACCACACTTTCTCCCATACACAGCTTTGAATGCGCATCAGTCAGGCACAAGCCACTCGCCGTCGCCTCGAACTGCCAGTCGGCTGGCCAAGCTTGATTTCGTTTGGTGTTGCAGCATGATGGATAGTAACATGGTGCTGAAGCGAGTTGTTGTGACCCAACTCCGGAAACTTGGAAAACTTAGCTAAATTTCAGTTGAGCGTCACATGTTTCATTTTCAAGATGCCTGCGTTGAATGGAGTTATTAGAGTCAGCGCGAGCAAGTTCTTAGCATTCATTGCAGACCCTCAAGGCTCGAGGCATCCTTTCCTTTGCTGCCATGGCTCCCTTCGTCCACTCGAAGCGCCGCTCTCTTGCGGCCCTTTTGCTGGCGGTAGCGGCATGCGGGATGTACATGCAGGCCTGGCAGGGGTTGTGGAGCACGGGCTCCCAACACCTCCTTTCATAACATCATTGTCGCAGCCTCAATGATAAAACAGTACACCTGCACCGTAAAGCGATCGCACTTTGGTTGTTGAGTGGGTCTCGGTGCAGGTGAGCTCCGGCCCAGATTTTGTGAGCGGAATCCCTGCCATGCAAGCTGGCCGGCAGCTAACCATCAGCAGGCAGTCAAAGGCGCAGCGTGGCTTTGAATCTTGTCCTTTTGACACCGGATAGGATTGGAACAAGACCCTACTATGGGAGATGTGTGCTGAGGACTTAGGATTGCAATCCTGATCCATAGCTCTCCTGACACGCAGGAGGATTCATGCAGGAATGGAGATGGGGGCCACTAATCCTTGGAGCTTAGGGATCTTAAGGATATGATTGGTCCTCATGCCTAAATTTCCGTTGGAGCTAACTTGATTTCTCACAGTTGGAGGATAACTGGACAGTTTACATAATGCTGCGTGCAATAGGCTGTTCCAAAAAGCGGCGAAGTTGTCTGCACCTGGAGGTGGATGACATTGTGGAAGAGCTCAAAGGCTTGACCTTGCTAGAAGCATCTGAGCTAGTGAAGGCCATCGAGGACCCACCGCGGAAGCATCTGGCAGAAGAGCCTTTTGAGCCGTCAAAGCCGTCTGAATTCAGGAGACGTTTGGCGTGGACGCGTCTGCTTCGGCAGGGGCCGTTGTTATGGCTGCCCCTGGCGCTGCCGGTGGCGGTGAGGCTGCAGAGGCGAGCTGAAACTCTCCATGCCGCGCGAGCCACCTTTCATCCAGCGACGCGCGTATTGCCTCAAATGCCAGAGGTATTGAGGTGTGTTAGGTTTGAAGCAGGTGAAGGTATTCATTTGCAGCATGGCCCCTTCAAGCCCTTCCGGCCAAAATGTCGCGCCTGCGGGGTTAGTGCGAAAACGTGACTCACCCTGGGACGTCAGCCTTACCAAACTGCGCAGACTTCAAAAGGCAAGTCGGCGAGCGTTGAGCGCGCAGGCGGCACCTGAAAAGACGGAGTTTGACGTTGTCCTCAAGGAAGTGCCAAAGGACCCCAGCTTGTTTTGTCGTGTGGACTGTCTCTCGCGTCATCTTGTAACTTGGGTGGGCCTTCACAGGCGGTACAACTTGCTGCTTTTCGCAAAAAGTTTGCCAGGAGAAAAAGATTGCTATCATCAAGGCCCTGAGAGCAATCACCGGCCTCGGCTTGAAGGCTGGATATTCAGCCCAAAGACATGCCCGTGACTAGGTCCAGGGCATCTATTGGCCCTGCATTAGCGTTCTCTTCCCGAACATTTCGTGTCCATGAAGTTTCCCCTCTGCAACTATAACTATGAAGCTTTGGAATGCCATTGAAAACTCGAAACTGTGTTGTCTTCTCCAGGAAGCCAAAGGCTTGGCTGACAACCCCGGCAAGTTTATCGAGGGCAAGCCCAAGGAATTCTGCGAGGATGCTGTGCCTCGGGTTGGGGGTTTAGGGCTCAAAGTATATTATGGTAGTTTCCATTTATCTTCCATTATCCCAATACGACCCCAATATTCTACCCCTGTATAATCCCTGTATAAGGCATGATAACCCCATATAATCCCTAGGGCTCTGGGCCAGGGTTTCGAGCTTGGGGTTTTGGACAGGTTCCCAGTGAAGGATGAATTCTTTTCAGGCTGTCGATTGTCAGTTCCAATCCTGCCTGTCGGGTTTTGTACTGCGGCAGTCTCAGGTGAAGCAGCTTGAGGAAGCTGGGGCCAAGGCTGTGATTGAGTGAGCTGAGACAGGCGGTCAAGAGCGTCTGGACAAGAGGTTGACAATGCCAAGCTGTCAGAATGGATTATTGCTTTGCCAGTTTTGTTTAGGGTTTGAAGTTGTTAGCTTTACGGGCTGGGCGTGCATGAAGAAATATTGTTGGCCTGGAAGTAGACGAATGGTAGCCGAAACTTGGGATTCAGAGCCAAGCAGTGGTGAACCCCGGGTTCGTCAGAGAGAGCTTAGAAGCGGCCAAAAAGGCAGCCTAGATGAAAAGTACAGTCCTTGATGGACCCCCTCCTTACCTTCGGCTGGGCCTCGGCAGCCTGTGTGCTTTCATGTCTTGTTTTTTTGCACAAGTTGAAGGCCATCCATGTCAGAGTAATGCTGAGGCAAGTCTGTGGAAGCGTTCCTTGTAACATGCTGGGCCCAGTCCGGAGCACTCCTTTCTTCTGGGAAGATGTGGCGGCACTAGCGTAGACAGGATCATGCCTGCCATGCGCCGGAAACATGAGTCTTGCGTGAGTCGCGTGGCCTGGTATTCGAGACATTCGAGTCTAGTTAATCACAGACCCGGCAAACCCCCGACGCACTTTCAGACAGATCTTTGTTGATTGTTGAACATCTAGGCATTGATTGAAGCATACGAGTTTACAAATGACGGCTTTGCTGGAGGTTCTTGATCTCGCTTGTGGGTCAGAATGACGATCCTCTTGTCTTAGGTTTTAGAATAAGCGGCCCCCTCTGGAACAAGAATGCATCAACAAGCAAAACATGTACAGTGAAGCCTGAAGCTCTCAGGCCCAAGTTCAGTGGGCTCCTCCTCCTCCCTCGCCACCGAGGTGCAGCATGCGTTTTGGCCGGCTAGGTAGTCAAGAAGGGATTAGATCTGTGATTAGGGTTGGGCATCTCAAAGTTGTCAGTCAATGCCGGGATCCTAATAGCATTGATTACACTTTTCAGGGATTCCTACGACGCCCTGGGGATTGGGCAAACTACTCTTTAACAAAGGACGCAAACGGTAAGACTGAGCTATTTCCCAAATTCTGCGACGGTTTGTATTCCAGACTCGGCGATGGATGCCATCAGGCCTCCCACAGAATTTGTTTGGAGATTCCCAATTTTCAAGCACACCCCAAGGCCTCAAATGACTCAACTGCAAGCGTGTGCCAGGTGCCTCTGGGTACGCCGGACCAACCGACAGTCCGAGAGGCGCGATGCAAAGATTGCGGAGCAGGGGCGAGGTGGAATTTTGTGCGAAGTAGTTCTGACCTGAGCTCAAAAGTTGCAACGAAACCGTTCACTCCTTAGAGAACTGACGAAAGACGGCATCTAACTTGCCAGACTCGTTGGCTGCAGGCAACTTCCTGCGCGGGGTCACCTCAAGGCACGTGAAGGATTCGTCCTAGGCCGTACTCCACTGACACCTCTGGCAGGTCAAGCGCAGGGAATGCTCTCACCGGCAAATCGTTCCTTCCCTGCGGTGTGGCAAAGGCATGGAAGCGAGGTTTTTGATTCAGTCTTTGCTTCATGAATTCGCCAAGGTGCTAGTGATCCTAGTACTCATATTGCCAACACACGCGAGCTCAATCCAACCGCCAGCCCACGTGAAAACAACCATGCCTTCTTGCTTCTGCTTCGCTTGGGCAGGCTGTTCCTCACTCTGCTGCCATCACTGGGAGAGATCATGGTGATGCTCATGCGGTTGGTGCTGAACTCTAGCCTGAACCTAAGAGCACTCTGGTGCTTTTGACTGGGCAGCCGGATGCCAGTAGAAGTAGCTGCCACAAGCTACTTCAGGTACCTGCGCTGATGTCATCAACACCGCTGACATCCTTGACCTGTGGCGGGAGCGGCGTGCTGCTGACATGCACGAGGCGCTCCATCTGAAGTGCAACATGCACACACGACCTGCAGCCTACCAAGTTCCATGGTACTGCAGTCCCTGCTGCTCATCCCTGGCTGAGGGCTTGGCTCTCTCTGGCGAGCTGGACATGCTGGACCCCGTGGAGGCCTGAATCATCAAACACACTTGTTGGCCCAGGATCTGCCTGAATGCATAATGGCGGAGTCATGCGGACTTCCCATCCCAAACAAGAAGGTAGACCCAGTTGCTTGGGCTGGCTTGCAATCGCAGTTCCCAGTAACCAGCTCAGAAGATCATTGTTGAAACCTGTCACCCCGTCACCCTTTGCTCTAAGTATGGTTGGGGGATGTTGGAGGCCTGGGATGTCGCAGGCAAAATTACTGGATCGCTCTCAGAGATATTCCAGCCTAGAGCTTGCAGCTGTTGAATCTTGATCCTCAAAGTGTGAGGACCTCCGGCATCGACAGCTGCTTGCTTGTGGTGCTGGAGGCTGCTCATTCTTTCTGGCTCTTGGGAGTTTACAGGGCCTAGTCGTAATGCGCATAGCGGAAGCTTGTGTTTCTTGGGCGAGGCTGTTCACGCGCAACGTGAAGTGTCATTAGCCCTTATTAGCATGTTGGTGTGATCTTGTGGGTTGCTCCAACACTGCGCATCTAGCCCACGCCCGGTGATGCCCAGTGCCCACTAGGATGTAGACGCACGGAAAACTGCAACATCAACGCGCAATTCTCGCAAAAAAAGACTTTGGAGTTTTAACCGGAAACTTGATGGTTTCGCATACGCATGTTTTCACGGCAATCTTTGGATTCCACTCCAGCTCGTTGCAGTCATTGTTACGCATATGTTTTGTATGGTCTTGGGGATGCAAAAAGCTTAGCTTCTTCTGGGCTTTCTGTTGCTGCACTTTCCCATGGTCCCCTGCCCTTTGCGCGATTGTCGCATACCTCAGACCTTTTCGGTCAGCCCACCGTGGCTCTTGCTTGGTTGCATAGTTTGGCGCCCAATGCCGCTACCACTACCGTTGCCGTTGCTGCTTCTTCCAGGTATTCTGTTGCTGCTGGTCAAAGCAGCCAAGCAGTACGACGCAGAGGAGCTTTGCCTGCTTGGGGTAGGTGTTTGGAATCAATACTCTTTGTAATGGCAGAACACTTAATAGCAACAGAGATAGCAACACGAGCAATTATACCACCACGGCGGGTCATGATAAGCATAGTCGTAGCTGGTCGTTGCGACGACAGTAAAATTATGTCGTTCCAATTAGTGCTTCAGTGATGGGCTAGTCGGCTAGTCGTCGTCGCCGCATTTGCCCTAGTCGTAGTTCTTGTGGTGGTGTTAATGGTGGCGGTGGGAGTCGTGGCCATCATGGTTGTCTTCAGAGTCCTTCATAGTCGAAGTAGCAGCAGGTTGGACCGTTAGACCACTGCCCTTGTAGGAGGCCAGGAGTGCCAGTAAACGAATCATAGCACTGTGAACGGCATCGATGATGATGATGATGACGATGACGACGATGATGAGCAAGTAGGTACAGCCTCAGTGGTACGATGCGAGCAGTTTGGGAAAGGTCATTGTCAGCAGCGTTGGGGAGTCTAGCGCAAATGCCGCCGAAAGCATACTCAGTAGCCTCGGCAGACAGCGCGCTGGGCAATGTATGCCTCAGCTGTGAGGACTATGCCTTTCTGACACAAGTCCTGGCTGACCAACATGGCGCTGGACTTAACGGCACAAAGCTAAGCGTTCCAGAGTCCGACCAGTGGCAGTCTTCAAAGCCGCATGCCGCCTGGACAGCTTGGGCAGGCGCTATTGTCGTTCTGAAGGTCCTGAACACGGACGCGAGAGATGTGCATGGCCAAGTGTATTCCAGCCATGTTCCGGCATGAAGCTCCAACATAATTGATGTACGTATTGCTCTGTAGCGAGAAAGCAGCGTGGTTCCGGTAGCACCATCTTTTCTTCCGCCCCAAGCCGCAGGATCCCCCGCCTGAAGCTGCCCCAAGCACGCCAGCCATGAGCCCAGCTTCAGTAGACTTGAATCCATCAGCTAGGCCCGGGGCTGCACCAGCAGATAAGAAAGAACATAATTAAAGTAGGAAAGACCTTGTCGGCGGACACAGGAGTGGGCAGTGCGTGAGGGTGGCAAAGTTGGCCAAGTCGCCAACCAAGGTGTTGCCGTGCTTGAGGCCGGCAATGGGAAGTAGGGAGCTCAGAAACTTGACAGTGTTGACAGTCTGGGTGTCTTCGCAGGTCCAGGTTTTGCTGAGCAAGCCTCGGAGCTCTGAGTTGGTGTGGTTTCCATGGGGCGGTAGAGGGATGTTAGGCAAGCAGTGAAGTTAAAGTAGATGCCATTTTCTTTCACAGAGGATGCTGGAAACAAATTACAGAAGCAGTCAGGTGCGCACTTCCCTTTATCCTCGAAGTATCGCGAGGCCAAGGGCGTGTGAGAGCATTCATGTCAGGATGCGTCCATTTCGGTCTTCCCAAAGTGAGTAAGAACTCGCAGCTATGTCATGTGAAACCTTGCGGACCAATGTTGACGAAACCCCAGCTCCTTCCTGAAGCCCATCCCTGGACAGGTTATAATATAGGGGTATAGTATAGGGGTATATAGGGAGAATGCAAAAGAAAATGGAAACTACAGGGATTATAGTAGTATACAGTATGTCATAGTATATTATTGCTATATAGGAGTGTGGCAATGCGCGGCTTCTGGAGCTGCTGCACATGCTGTGTAAGACATGCCGCGGGCTGATATTGTGCAACTGCCATTGCATTTCTCTGTGTGCATGCTTACAGGGTGGTCCTATATAATCCCTATATAACCCGTATATAATCCTCTTAATCCTGAATGGTTTCCATGTTCTTTTCCATTATCCTTATGTAACCCCGATATTTTGCGAGCCAGGCTGCCTCGCTAGCCGAGAGAGTGCCAGGGTTGGTTTGATGATGACCTGCATGTTTGCAGAAATTTGGGGCATGGCCAGCTGAGGCCCTGACCGGGTCAGGAAATACCTGGTTCAGTACAGGGCCTCCTTCATACTCAAACGCGGCAGTCCCAGAGCTCCAAAGTTGCTGTTCAAGGTACACACATCGTGAAGTTCCATCTCCAGGGTTCGTGTTGAGGTTAGGGAGCCGCAGGGCTCAGACTTTAAGACTGCAGATCTCTGCAAGCCACTGCAAGCATGATATCGGGGAGATGTCACAGACAAGCAAAGTCAGGACTGCACAAGTCGGTCGGCTCTCCAGTGCATCGACTCATCCTGAAGCTGATGAAGAAGTCGCTCAGCTGAGGGTTTGAAAGTAGACGTAAGAGGCTTGCCCAGGCGTGCATGATGAATTTCGCAGGTTGGGCTTGTTCGGGGATTGCTGCGCTCCACGAGCCACAGCCTACCTTGCTTCTCTTCCAGCCAACACACACTCTCGGCTCTGAACCTGCATTCTGAACAAGCCTTAGCAGTCCCTTTTTGCTGTGTCCTTGGAGTTCCTTGAATTCAAGGCAAGTGCGGCATCTTCCGCGCCCTTTGGCTGCAATGTTTCATTGGAGCTAAGACGCGGCTCTCCCTGTAGGCCAGAGTGCCCCCGAGATGTTGCAGGATGTGTTGTCTGATGCAGCAATTCCCAGAGGCTCACAAGTTTTTGTGTGATCGGCTGCTCTTAAGGCAAGTGGAAGCAGACCAACATGAAAATCCTCTCAGCCTGCTACTTGCAGGCACACACGATGTAGTTCATACAGTCCCCGGCTCTAGAGATTTCCTTGTTCTACACGAGCGACAGTGCCGTGATTGTTCACATGGCAGATGTCAAGCTTATCAAGCAAGGCATTCGCCACGTTCCATGCGCGGCCTTCTTACGACTACATACCACTACAAAAAGGACCCGGTAATTGTTAGTCCTCTTTCTGGGCTAGAAGTTGATGTGCCACTGCTTTGCTGCAACAATGTCGCATATTTGTCTCCCCGAGCTTACGCTCAAAGCGGCTTTATCTTGCTCACATGGCTGGTTGGAGGTTGGAGAACCAATCCCAATAGTACTCCGCGCACAATCCCCTACAATCCCTGCACCCGCCCATATACCCCTTTCCCCCAACCCCAGCTGAGCATACTTGAAGGTTCACAGGGGCTACAATTGGGGTTATCAGTAGGATCAGTATATGTGTCAAGAAAACTTAGGGAACTTATAACCACACATATATATATATATATAACATTGCCCATGAAACTCGAAGCACGGAGGTGGCCATGAGCCCGCTGGAAGACTGGCTGCTCAGCGAGCCCCGAGGAGAAGCCGGCACAGGCCCCAGAGGCATTCAAGAATGGAAATGGGTGTTTCCCAAAATTAGG
>CAJNIZ010044604.1:131370-147971 GCA_905231905.1 Symbiodinium pilosum | reverse complement strand
CTATTTTGGGAAAGTACCAAATGGTCTGGGTTACTGTTCAGAAACAGATTTCAGAAGGTTGTCATAATCATGAAAACAGGCCATGTGCTATGGCTCCCCATCAGGGTAACTTTGTTAGAGTGCTTGAACAGCAACTGGAGAACGCATGCTTGCATGCCAGCTGACAGACAAGGTCCTGATGCAGCTTCAGTGGTGCAGGAGACCTGATTGAAATGGCTATAACCAACATGTTTGCCGAAGCATGTGCCCATGAAAAGACAGCGTTTCTTCGTTCCCAAGTCTGTTCTTTGCACAAATTCCAGGACTCGAAGGCTTCCAGCGCCATGCGGACGATGCAGGGGAGCACCCGGCCCCGTCCGTATCACGGCGATCTGGCAAAGGCATCCCGCATTGGATGGTGAGCACGTGATATTTACAGGTAGCTGCATCGCTAATTATTTGATGCTAGTGCTGCATCCGACTTGTAAGAGAGCTCTCCAGCTCCCATCCTGCAGCTGGATTTAGACCATGAGTTGGGTTATTCTGCTTCAGCCTTTCAAGGACAGCCCGGTAACTTCAGGACCCTCTTCTGCATCTGCTGTCCTGAGCAGGCTCCGCAAGTTCTGCGAAGACATTTAGACCAGATGCACTCTGACGTGTCTCTTGGAAGGCACAGTGTCATGAGGCATGCAGGTGCAGTGCTTCTTGAAAAGTGTGACTGTTCAGCTTGGAACAACTAAGTGAGCTTCCAATATATAATTTGTCGGGATACCATGCCTTGATTGAGCTACCACACAGGAAGCGTTCAGAGCTGATCTCAGCTATCTAGCCAACACAGTCGAACAAGGTATACAAACCTTGGGCCTCATTGAGCTGAGAATTCATTCTCTGATGAAGTTGAAGCACTCTCGGGCAAAGTCCTGCCTTTCCATTACTTCATGTACCTGAGCTGAGTAGCTCGAGCGCTGAAAGTAAAGCCCTTCACCGAAATCTCGAGCAGACCCAAAAACCAAAACCTGAATCCTAAACCTCAACCTACCCTAAATTCCCAGTCCAGGATGGCAAAGTGCATTCCAAGAACATAATGAACCCCAAGTTGCATGCCAGCAACCAGCTCAGCGTAAAGGCAGAGAGGAAGCACTCAAAGCTTTTGCTCCGCCTTAGGCCTCACCCGGAGGACTGCCTTGGCTACCTGTGGCTAGACTTGACAGAGACTGCAGGGTTGAAGCTGAAATTCTTTCTACGGCCAGCACTTGAGTTGTGGCGACTACATACAGATGCTTTCTGGCTTCCAGAAGTTATCACCCTTCATAGAGGTTCATAGAGGAGTAAAGAGACCGCAGCTTTTTATCGGTGTCTCAGCAAGCGGTGCCTGGTCAGCGGCCAATGTATTCCTTCGACGGGGAACCCCTACAATCTTCTCACAACCGCCCACCCTAGGTCCCCAACAGCCCAACCATGTCGTCCCTGCAAGAGATACTCCCAGCCAAGGCATGCTTTTCCAGAGTTTGCAGCACTTGACTGAAGTCGGCAGACAAAACAAGTGCCTCAGACTTTTGCTTGGAACCGCACTTCTTCTTGCAGCAGGACAGCCTGGAACATTCAAGGTATTGATCGTATTCCTGGAGTAACGTCCACGCTGCCGCATGCAAATTCCATTGCCGGGCTGGACAGCAACCGAAACAGGTCCGAAACATGCACTGATGAGTTGCTAGACCGTCAGCAGAGGCCAGTTAGTAGCTTCTTGGGACTTGAACGCTCAGTTCCGATCAAAATGCGGACTGGGAATAAGAGAAGTCGGTAGCTTGCAGGCAACAGTTCCCACTAACTCAAGCAGCTTATTTAGGCAAAGCTCCTCCGTGTGCTGGGGTGCCATGGCAGATGCTACTCTTGATGCTGTGCAGCAACTGCGAGAAGCCATTGAGGAGCAGGGCCGTGAAATCCAACGACTCCTTGGGAGACACACGCAGCTGGAACAGCAGCTGCAAGGCTTGGAAGGCCGCGCACAAGGCCCTGAGGCTGAGGTTACTGAGCCAGGGCGACCCAGCGATGTCCGGCTTTCCCTGGAGTCTGTGAAGTCCGCTACCCCTGCAAAGGCGGGGGCGCCTCAACCAGTGGCTGAGCCCCTGTCCAAGAGATTAGCAAAGGCCATGCCGCAGCTCAGGGAGAGTCAGCAGTCAGCCCAGGCCCCAGCCAGGCATGGCATCCCGGACGTGTGCGTGGATGCCATAAACCTCTTGGATGATGTGCCAGAAGAGGAGGGCATCGATGAGGAAGAGGAGGAGGATCAGGACCAGCAAATGGAGCTGCAGAAGCCTCAGCAGGTGGCGCCTCAGGCAGGTTCCATGTTTCATGAAGGATTAATAGCATCAAAGAACTTCTTGTGCGATTCCCCTTTAAATCTTCGCATCATCCACTCACGGTCGCTCTGCATGCTTCTGATCGAGAATCCCAATTCCCCTTCCAACTCCATGTGCGGTGGGCCTTTCACTTTTCCCCTGGGTCTACATGGGGCCAAGCGGGTTTCTCCTAGGTTGCTGCTAGGTCATGCTGGAACAAGACAGTACATGATCTCAGAGTCCCTCCATTTAGATGCTGTCTTATCCTCAACGCAATGGTCTTTCCATCCCGGTTACTCCAGAGTCCCTGAGTGTAATGTAAATCCCAAATTCTATTTCATGTTGCATTTTCTTCTGCATTTTATTCTTAAAGAAGGGTTGTCAATCATTTCGGCTGCCAAACCCCAACCCTGCACCGTAAACTCAAACCCTAAAAACATGATAGTTTCATATGATTTCCATTTTCTGCTCCATCATTCTAAAACCCAAGCCCTAACAACATGATAGTTTCCATTTTCCTCCATCATTCTATCTAAGGTTAGAAGTATGGGCCCCTAATATGGGCCCTTAAGCCTTTGAGGGGGATTCTGGGGACTCTCAAGGGTACATGCAGGGTATATAGTAAGTGCGGGAATCGGCCCCGCCTGGCAGCAAGATGAAGTTGTCTGCAGCAGCGCTTGTCGCACTTTTGTGTTCTCGACGCTCCTCCTGCGACGAGTCGGTGTGTACAAAGGGCTAGGGACAACCTACCTCAGGGCCGAAGAGCCTGCGGAGAAGGCAGTGCACATCTATGCGCACAGCTGCTCTCCCTCGAAGAGCTTTGCTCCTGCAGTGCAAACTCTTGCATCCCCTCCTGAGTGGGACTTGCTGAAACAGAAAGCACACGAAACTCACTGCACTCCAGCATTCTGCAAGGGATCCAGTCCCTGGGCTCTACGCTTCCTACCGGAAAACATTTCAGGATCGTGTACGATCCTCCACTGTTGTCCTAAAGCAATGAACCTAGCCACTTGGTGATCTTCTCCTCTTTTCGTGAGAGTATTCGCAAGTTGGGCATCAGAGTGCACCCATCGTATTAGCAGATTAGTGTACTTCTGGGCCTCTTTCAAAGCAAGCATTTCGAGGTCAATTTTCTTACTGGCGCCCTTAGGGGTGATGTAGGGTTTGTCCACTCTATCATACACATTACGGGAGTCAGTAACCAAAACACCTAACACTTGCTTCACCAGCGCTTCGGGGTTCCAAGCATCCGTTTGAAGACCATTGAACTCTGCCCAAGCATAGCGGAGAAGATGAAGGTTGTCTTCCCCATCAATGGCTGCTCTCGCCTCTGCGCTCCCAGGGGAGCGGCATGTGCGATCTATCTTGCCGGACTTCCAAAACATGGGCGACACTCGAGACACCGCACCATCTACGATGTCCTGTGGGGCCATGCCTATGAAAATCCCCTCGGTAGAACTGCCATCATGCCGGTTTTGAGGACTGGCATCCACCCATGCCACCAAGCAAAGTCGTTCCTCGGGCGAAAATGCGTGGATCCGCATTGGCACACGAGCTTCACGTCTGACTTCAAACAGGAGCTTGTTGGCCTGCTCGAGGTTCTCCACCGTGCTGCGAGGAACTTCGGAGAGTGCAAGGCTCACGTGAGCGCTGTACTTGTAGCCCACCTGACCCACATGCCAGCTGAGAGCTCCTAGGAGTCCGCGAAGTTGGCTCTTCTCTGAGTCTGTAGTGGGCTCGTGCTTCTGGCGACGGCGGTCCCTGTTCACCTGAATCTCCGGAATGGTCTCTACATAGTGCTTCTGGCTGAGGTCGAAGGAACCATCCTGATTCCGAGTGACCGTGACACCGCACTGTGTGAAGTTGTTTTCTTCCCATTCCTGCCAGCGAAACTCTTTCTGGATGAGGTCCTTGAGCTTGTTCCAGGTAGAGCATTCTGGCCTTCCTGCAAAGAGAAAATCATCAACGTGCCCGCTGATGATAGAGATGACTTGTTGGTTCTCTTCGTAGATCCATGTGCAGGGGTCCGATCGTAGTTGTCTGTACCCGATGGAGTGCAGAAAGGTGTTCACCGTTTCATACCACTCGATCGGTGCTTCGACCAAGCCGTAACATGCCTTTTTAAGGCGACAAACAGAGTCAGGAGGCAGACCTAAACCTTGGCATATTTCGGGGACCGGTATGCAATGGAGTTCGCGTTGGTACGGCCTTCCCTGTAAGACACGTCTCCCTTCCAGCAAGTGAGTCGTTTCCATGCACAAAATTGTAGGAGCAACTGACGGCTTGTCCGGGTCATCGTCGGTGCGAATGTCGGCCTGTTGGAGTAATCCGGGTCTTGGAACCCGAGGATCACTGCTCTCGCCTTCGGGGACTTGTTGCCGGAGTCATCCTGCTTGTAGGTCAGCACCCACCGCATCCGAAGTGCCTGGGTCTTGTCCGGGCGCATGTCTGGAGGAAGAGCCTCCAGGGCCTTTGCCGCCAAGTACTTTTTGACCTCAGCACTCTTTGCGCCCGAGAAGTTCTCTTTCTCTTGTGGCGACATGTGCTTTTCGAAGACCTCCACGCCCTTCCGTTTCATCGCCTTCGCAAAGTACTGGGCTGGATCTCTCACAAACTGCTTCTGCTTGTTGGAGGTAGTAGGGATGTCCAAAGTGATCTCTACTGCGTAGCTCTTGTCCTCCCAACGGGCGGACGTCGTGGACGACCACCAAGAGCTCTGGATGTCTTCTTGCCAAGGAGCCTCACAAGGGAGACTCATCAGGGAATCTGACGTCCAAGCTGCTCTGTGCCGTTCATGAGGGGGCACTCCAACGCGGGGATTCCTATCATCCCCTCCTGAAGTCAAAGGCCGCTTGCTTCTGAGGCGATGTGAAGGTGCTGGAGGATCAGGAATGAGTTCCTCATCACTGTTGACCTCCATGTCGACCTCGTCTGGGTCTGCTTCTTCAGGCGGAGCTCCGTCGGCTGTCACGTCGTCATAGTCGTGTGGTCCCAGGTCGTCCGTGAGGCGTGTCATTGTCCATGGGCCGGTCGTCTCCTTGGTGGTGAGCTCATGAACCAATGTCTCTCTCTCTGTGGCAGGGCGAAGTTGCTCAATCGCTGCTTTGATTAGTCGCATGCCCCTGACCAACCACACTGAAGAGCCTGGCATCACTTGACCTTGGCGATGTCGTGTCTCCATGGCGAGTATGCGGGCGGGCCCCGCATATGCACCTTTCTTGATGCCGCCGGAACCTCCCTGTCGTGACTTCCCCTGAAGCCTCCAAAAGAAGACGAGATCACCTGGCATGAACATGGAGTAGTCCTTGACTTTGGAGTTGCGCGCCCGTGACAGTTTCTCACGATACTGCCAGTCCACAAAGGCCTTTTCACTGATCTGGCGCAACTTCTCAGACCTATGAAACGCATGCTCGGGTTGATGAAGGAGACTACCAGGCAAACCCTGAATGTCAGGAGTGAACATGCGATCTTCAAAATCAGGTGCTCTACCCAACATCCATTGGTATGGGGAATATCCCCGCACCGGCTCCCTTTGGTTCCATGTTCGTATGGCCTGTGCAAGGAGCGCTTCATGTGAGGCACTAGGCTCCTCCTGGGCAGCTTTAGTCATGAGCTCTTTCACCCACTGAATGGATCTCTCCACAACACTCACTCGCCAGTGAGCATCTGCTGGGATGTTGTCAGTTTCTGAAAATGCTGGTCCAACTCACGCGATCTGCATGCCCCGTCAGGGTCGGCTCTTAGGAGTTCAGGCAGACCGAGGCATGGTTCCCACAACTCGTGGAAGGCTTGGATAATGGACTTAGCCGTGAGATGACCACCCCCATCACTCCGGAACACCCGCCCCACAGCAAACCTGCTGGCCTCATCGATGAGCATCACAAACTGGCACTTGTTACGGGCATCATCAGCATTCGGGGCCCACCATCCAGCATCCATCTGGATCACCTTCCCCCGCTGGGTGTTGACTTCCAGGTTGGCAAGGCGGCGAGGCGTGGGCCTTTTACGCTCTTCACATGTGCTGCGTCTGTAGTTCCGGGCCAGAGCTAAGACTCTGGGGTCAGCTTTGCGATGTTCAAGGCTTTTGATCAGGCTCTCGTAGCTACCGTGACCCGTAGCTCTGTGGAGATGATGGAGCTGTTTCATGACCCTTTCGGTCTCGGCTTTGGAAAAAGGAACCAAAGGATCCCCCGTGGTATAAACATGCCCCAAGCCCTGACGTCCTTCTCCAACCCCAACGTTGGAAACCAAACCCTGAACTTGCCCTTGGACCCCTAAGCACTTAGGACACAACAACCCAGCACAGGAACCCTGAAACCTACTGCACTGGCACTTGTCTAGACGCATGTCCTGGAGCTCTTGTGTTTCGCGTTGGCGCTGAGCCAGGCTGGCCTTGCTGGCAATGAACTGGTCATCCCTCAACATGTGGTGCACAACCCTTTTCGCGAATTCGGGGCAAAAAAAGGCGGTAGCTCTAAGGTTACTTCCCATACAGGCAGCATGATGATTCCTACATTCCTTAGAGGGACAAGGGCAGTGGACATTTCGGGCAAACGTGGGGGAGGTGCTTTCAACACGCCACTCTTTACCAAACAGTTTGTTCGACTCAGGATCCCTAAGGTTCACCTGACAGCTACTAATGATGGCAGTGGTGGCACCACAGACTTTCCTCCATTCATCCATGAGATCCCACTTCCATGCTCTGCAACGTCTCGCCCATTCCCAATGGACAGTGCTACCTACGGAATGTGCAAAATACGCAGCCACCAAAGCGGCCGTGTGTTGCCTACGTTGGGACCTCCTTTCTTGATCTCTACGCTTACGTTGTTCATCATCCCTTTCATTGATATTTTGAAGGGGGCTATAGGCAGTACACTCCGTGGAAAACCAAACATGATCAGGACGTTCTTTGTCGATAAGCCTAAGGAGTTTCTTGAGACCATCGTTCGATCCCAAATCATAGTCATTCCACCAGCTGCAGCGCTGTGCTTTGAGACCTTGTTTTTGCACTTTCCTCAGTCAAGACGGACGCCTCTCCGCAGGCGACCTCCAAGAAGAACAGCTGATTGGGATCCCGAAGGGCTTTATGGATTTCAAACTGAAAATCAGCACACGCACGATCCAAAGCACGACACTCCCCAGGGCTTAAAACCTTATCCCCACAACTAGCCCTAGCCCCTGATCCATCAGCACATGAAGGATTGAAATCACTGGCGTGCTCTAGTCCTTTGGGGACTTGCGGCTGCGGGGTGACACATCCGAACCCTGACTCTCCTTCAAGGCACGAAGCTCCTGACGCAACATGGCCACCTGCTTTTGCAGATCCTCCTGAGACTCTGTCGGGGGAGCATCCGATGAAGCGGCCTGGTAGCCCCTCAAGTTGAGCACAGCAGCCGCCTTCTTCGTGGGGACGGCCTTCGTCTCCTCCTCGGGCTTCACCACAAACATGTCGTCGTCCAGCTCCATGATGAAGGCCAGACTCGTTGGGGGCAATGACTTGTCGACCGCATTGGCCTGGTGCATCTTCACATCGAAGGGGTCCGGCACCTTGCCGGTCAGAATCGCCGCCCGCCTCCTTCTTGGAAGCAGCCTCCTTCACACACCACTCGACGTACTGAGCATCGTTGTTCCAAATCGCCTCGAGGCTTTTGCCCTTGTGCTTGCCGAAGTGCACGATGGTCTTTTCCGGTGCTGAGCGGATTGTCCACTGACGCATGTGAAGTCGAAGTGCTCCGTGTTCCATGGATGAAGGGAACCCGACCTTGTGCTCGCTGGCCAGCTTCCTGAGGCCGGCCAGGGATGCCTGCTCGATCATGGACATCATGGTGGTCTTGTTGCCCTTGCGGTCCTCCATGAGACCCTCCTGGATGCGCGTCTGCTTGACCATGAACCGGAGCTCCTGGATCGTGAGGTCTGAAGACACCACCACCTGAAAGGCCTGAAGCTCCGCAAGGCACTCCTTCTTTGTCAGAGCGCTTGGAACCTTGACCCCTTGAGTCATCTTGTCCTGAGAAGCCATCCTTGACTGAGCAGTGGTTTCCTTCGGTATGGGGACGCGAGGAGGCTACAGCACTACCTACAGGAGCTTGAGAGGTATTATTCCCGGGGAATCTTAAAGAACAATGCCCATCCAGTTGCGATCCCTGCACATGACTGGGGTTTTGGACACCCAACCCTTGCACAGCTGGAGTGCCTGAAAGTTTTGTTGTCTCCCACTCAGGTTCAGGCTGGCCCGAGCAGAGGTTGATGCCCTATTCGGAAATTGGGGCACCAAGCTGGAAAATCGGTGCCTGGAGGTCTGCTGCCCCCTGCATAAAGTCACGTGTTAACGGCAAAATCTGATGCCCTGTCATCGTGGTCTGGAGCTTGACTCTCTTAGAGGGGTTAACCCTAACAAAAACAGCTTCATCCCGAGAATAATCGACTATGGCACCCATACGCCTAAGGGAGTCAATGCTGAAAAGAACAGGCACAGAACCCTTGTCAAGCGCGTGCACCCTCAACTTCATATTCTGCTCGGCCACTCGCATCTGCATCAGGACAGTCGAACTGCAGCGTGCTGTCTTGGAGTCAGCAAAACCAAAGGTTGGCCGCTCCTCGGTGTTGACGCTGGTGATGTTGTCCTGCTGGTGCTGCTGCATGTGAATGCTGCGGGCATGCTCCAGGGCCTCTATGGACCCCATAGTCCGTGTGGCGCCGGGATCCAAGACCCCGTACCCGGCCTTCATGGCCTGCTGAGTCGTCATCTTGCCCTGGGACATGGCCGACATGGCCTCGGAATCCTGCGGCATGCTGTCGCCGAACAAGGTCTCGGCCTCAGCATAGAAGATGAACTCGGACTCAGCATCGACCTCGGCCTTGAAAGTGCTCTTGTCGGACTTCTCGGCCTTCTGGGGGCAGTTTCTTGTCGAGTGAGCTTTGCCACAGCGGAGGCAAGGACCTTCTCCAGAGCTTCCAGAGTGGTTCTGACCACCTCGCGCCGGCCCTGAAGAGCTTGCGCCACTGAACTTGCCCTGGCCCTTGCCGGTGTAGAACTTCCTGCCTAGGCGCACCTCCTTTTGGCGCTCTCGCGCCTCTCTCAAGGTGCGACGTCCCTGCTGGATTTGGGCCCATGCATCGGCCTCAGCCTGCTGAGCCGACTGGAAGAGAATCACGTCCTCCTCGTCCCAGTTCTCGAAGAAACCTGAAGGCACACCTTGTGGAACATCATCCTCGTCATCGAAGTCCTCGAAGTTCGCCTGAGCACGGGTCTCGCCATCACGTCGCCGGATCTGTTCGTCCGTCCAGTGAGCACGAAGGGAGTTCTCCACGTTGAGCAGTGTGAACTGGGACTTGATGTCGGACTGGATGATGCTCTTCTCAAGCGTGTCCAACCCTGCCTTTTCAAGCAGGAGCCAACCTTTGATGACGTCCGGAAGAACTTCTATCAAAGGCTCTTCATCCTCCGTGTCGGAGGCTTCGGCTTGCCACTGGTGTCCTGACCACTCGTTGTGCCAGCTCCACTGGCCCCAGCGGCTCCACGAGCTGTGACCTCCTTGGCTCCACGTGTCGTCTCGGTTCTCTCGAGCCCACGTCTCCCAGGAGTCTTCCCCAGGAGGCTGTGGGGCCTCTGTGTCAAGGCCTGCCTCGCCAGAGTCTGTGGTGGGGCCTGAGGCCGAAGCAGCAGGTGCAGGTGACGAAGTTGGGGCGGCATTTGCGCCCGGCGGCCTCTCCGGCCCTGAGGTGTTGTATCCCAAAGTTCCCCAGCTGCTGCGCCTTGAGGCGTTCTTTGGGAACATGTTCTTGCCAAGGTCGGGCTTCTGACTCCCCATCATACGAGTCAGGGCCCGGCATGCCTTCTCATACTCCTCCCTGTGTCTCACGCAGAAGCCGGTCATCGACTCACCACGCTTGCGCCTCAGAGATTTGAAGTATGTACGCAAAGCATTTCCCACCTCGGGAAGAACAGGTTCCGAAATAGCCTCCTGAAGGTGCTGTAGCAGCCGGTGCACTCCCTTGTCATGGGAGAGCCAGGTGGACTTCTTGCCAACAATGGAGGCCTTTGCGGCGCCAGACAGTTCGGCAGCCAAACGTGGGCCGCATAAATATCTGTTTGACCACTTGGTCGTCTCCACGAACAAAAGGGCAGCCCTCCTGTACTCATCCCAAGTTGATGGGTCACCACTCCATGTGGGTACCCCATCTCGACTCTTGCCGACAACCATCTTGCAGTTGTAAGGCGGGAACTTTTCAAATCACAAACTTGTCGATTCAACAAGTTGTTCTTCGGATCTTGGGCTCTTTGCTCCTGGAGCCTGACTGCCTCGTTGAGTACAGCCAGGCTCCGCTACCATGCGGGAATCGGCCCCGCCTGGCAGCAAGATGAAGTTGTCTGCAGCAGCGCTTGTCGCACTTTTGTGTCTCGACGCTCCTCCTGCGACGAGTCGGTGTGTACAAAGGGCTAGGGACAACCTACCTCAGGGCCGAAGAGCCTGCGGAGAAGGCAGTGCACATCTATGCGCACAGCTGCTCTCCCTCGAAGAGCTTTGCTCCTGCAGTGCAAACTCTTGCAGTAAGTATATAAGGATCCCCGGTTAAGGGCCCATCTTAGGGGCCCATGGTTTCAACCTTAGGATTCTAAGTGCTGCGAGGCCCCATTGACCAGCTTCACAGCAACGTTTCGCTCCTGGGACTCCTTGGCCTCACTTCTGCAAGCCGCACCTTTGTCTGCATATAGGGTTTAGGGTTTAGGGTCTAGGGGTTTAGGGTTTAGGGTTTAGGGGTTTAGGGTTTAGGGGTTTAGGGTTTAAGGGTTTAGGGTTTAGGGTATTAGGGTTTAGGGACTGTATGGGCCATCATAGGGGGGACCCCAGTAAATATACTTAATACTATGGTCATTTTGGGTGGAGTATAGGGTAGTTTCCCCAGTATAGACCCGAAAATACTGTAACCATCGAGGGGGATCCTAGGAGTTTAGATTATAGCTCATATGGGAGTTCCAGACATTATGGGCTCCCAGTATAGACCCCAAGCTAGCCGAAAGGATGATTCTCGGAGAGTAGAAACAGGGGATTTTTTCAAAACAGGCTCCTCTTCTGGACCAGGAATTGCAAGGGGATTACGGCGATTACGGCAGCCCCGTTGGAGATTGTGCACATTTTGTTGTATTTTTGTAAGAACAGAGACCGCCGCCAACAGCTTATGATGTTTCCAGCACTGTTTCTGTTTCTGTTTCTGTTTCTGTTTCATTGTTGCTAGATCCGTAGTGCGCGCATGAATTCTGACTTGCAAATCCGGTCTCAAACCTCCTTAATGCAAAGTCGGATGTTGCAACCATCCGCCACAGCACTGTACTTACCCACTCTAACACCATCTTCGGTAGTAACGAAGTTGGAGGCTTGAAGCAAAGATGCAAGTTCAATGAGATCAAGCCAAGGGTGCCGTAGGTAGCAAACAACTCCTTCCGTCTCTCCACCAAATCTGCAAACCCAAACGAGGACAGACCTGAAGAACTGCTCAACACTAGTGCTGCTTCCACATGTCCCAATCAGCTCAAGAAGCGTCCTCGCAGCAGCACTTGAAGTTCCTACTAATGCAGCTTCGGATGGGTTGGGCAACTCTGGGGAAAAGCAGGTCCAAAAGGGCCTGGGACCAAGCGTCACAGCTGGAGGCCTCCAAGCAGAGACGTCCGTGGTGAAGACTTCACTGCAAGTTAAGTCAGCGCCTTCGTAACAAGCCCTGCATTCTGCAACGCAGCTCAAGTGACGCCTCAATCGCCTTGTGCTCCAAAACTCAACACTGCAACGCTCGCAACGAGTGCCATAAGCAAGTCTGGTGCTCGCTGCCTGTATCCCATGTCTGCGAGCATTATGGGCAGCAAGTGCAGCTTTTGTTTTAAATTTGCCTTTACAATGCAAACACTCCAATTCACCAGCAGTGGCAGTGTCAGGAACCTTGAAAATCAACTCATGGTTACGCTCAATGATACGCAAATCCAAGGCTTTGAAGAGGACGTCCTCCCTTTTATCAAGGGAACTCTTCAAAACTGCCCTCTTGAATTGCTTGGGCAATCGCTGCAACTGCAACACGCGCTGTTGTAACTGCACGAGCCTGTCCTTCCAACCTGCTTCCAACTGCCAGTCAACTGCAAGTACAGCGAGCACATGCGACAACGCATCAAAAGCAGCACGGAGCCAAGCATGCGCCTCACACAAAGCTTCCCACAGAAAGCCAGGCCCTTGTAGCGCAACAACTCTCAACTGACGTATCAACGCAACGCAGTGCAGCTGTCGTGGATTGAGAACGCTCAGTAGACAACACACCTCCGCATCACACAAGTGTTTGGGACTCAGCCCAAATATTGGCCTCAGTGACCTTCGATAGAAGCTCATGACCGCGGAGTGCAGGGCACGCTCCTCTTCACTATTCTCCAAACACCACAGCCCCGCTCCAAACAACAACTTGTTGATGACAAGGCTGTTCAACAAGAGGACTTTCTCTTCATGTTCAAGCACCGGATTCCTAAGCAACGTACGCGACAGTTGTTTGGAGGTGCCTTCAGTCAGCCTTGTCCGCTTCTTGATGTCAGACAAGCAGGCACCTGTATGCACCACACGCCCTCCAAGGTGCTCATATTGCCGCACAAGCCGCAAACTGATCGTGTCACCACTGCAGAGCGCAACTTCAACAGCGGGCTCATCCTTCGTAAGGTAATTCCTGCTCATGGCCAAGCTGTCTTTACCATGAAATAGCAGCAAGGCCTCAGACTTGCCTGGGTCGAAGTTGAGTAGGACACCGGTGTCCCTACTCAATTTATCTGCCTCATGCGCAATCGTTTTGAGATTGGGGACAACTTCACTGGCAGTGCAGTAAGGCAACAAAACAGCAACGTCGTCAGCCCAACAGGGAGCTGGAGCTTTGACGGAACTGTGGATGGCGCACGCAGTGAGGCCATGTTCGTCAAGTCGTCGCCGCAAGCCATCGAGGAAAATCGTCTGAACCTCCTCATAAAGCAAGTCGGCCAAAGGTGTCCCAGGCACCGTGCCGGTGGCAGTACGCACGCAGACTTCTTGCTCCGGTCTCATTGTGAACCATGACTGCTTCATCGAAGCCTTTATGTAGTTGCAAACACCAACAGGGGTGTCACTGCTTTGATTCGCCGGCTGAATGCAGTCGTGAAGCAACTTGGTAGCCGAGACACAGCGGTGCATGTAAGGAGAGTGCTTGAGGAGGCCAAGCAACAAGGTGATGTTCAGCTTGCTTGCGTTTTACGTGGTGTCATGAAAACTGGACGTAGATACCGAAAGCCAACAGTCACACAAGCGCTTTACAAAAATGGCACTCCCATAGTTGAGCACGATGAAATCCTTGCGGAGCTTAGCCGGCACTTTGCTGAGGCCGAGAAAGGACAGGAGATCTCTATCAGCGAACTTTGTGCAGAAAGGGCTGCGGTTGTTGCTGAGGACTCCAAAGAACTCACTGCTGCTGATCTGATTTCGCTGCCTGAGCTGACGCGAGGGTTTATGGGGTTAAAATTGGGCAAAGCACCAGGCATTACGGGCTTCCCCTCTGAAATATACAAGCTCGCTGCCAGAGAAGCAGCCTGGACTCACTGGCCAATTGTTGCCAAGGCCATGTTGAGACAGACTGTGCCGATTGCCTGGTCAGGTACGTTGGTAGCTGGAATTGGCAAGCCTGGTAAGGACCCCAGTAGTGTGCAAGGGTGGAGGAGCATAGCCTTGTATGAGGCTGCTGCTAAGGGAATTGCCAAATCCTTCAGGGAACGCATGCTACCGGCTTTTGCTAACATTGCTCACGAGGCACAGTGCGGTGCAAGGCGGGGATGTCCCATCGAACTTCCATCAAACTATGTGCGAGCATACATTCAAGCAGCCCGCAGGCAGGGTGTCTCGGGGGGCGTGTTGTTTCTTGATGGTCGAAGCGCTTACTATACAACTCTACGTGAACACTTGGTTGGGGTAGATGCGCTGAATGACGCTCGCAAGCTTGAAGACCTGTTATGCGCGCTCCACCCGGATGTGGACATGCGTGATGCCTTGTTTGCGCAGCTTCTTGGGCCAGGGTTGTTGCAAAATGTTTCCAGCACATCAACTGCCATGTATGGCCGTGGCCACCACCGCCGCCGAGACAGTTGCCGGCACGACTAGCAGATGCCGCTACTTCTCATGGCGAGCTGTTCATGATAGCCGTTGCGCCTGTCCTGCTGGCTCGGTGATGATTGTCATGGTCGGTGTCGACATGTGCAGTTTATGTTTATGAGGCGTGCTTACATACGTTTGCTACTGCTGGCATCGTTCTGGTCTGATTTCCGCAGTGCCGGGTCCTTCTATTGCTGTTACGATGATTTGTCCAGCATAATCACCGAAGATTTTGGTTCGAGATAATCCCCACATAATTTCTACCTACTGTATATGCAAACTGCGCCGAAGGGTACCCGCATGTCAGAAATCCTGTGAGCACTTTACGCTAAACCTGAAGCCCTACGGACAGTGCAATGTTCGTGTTTACAACTGTAATCTTATGTATAGTGCATGTATATATGCATACGTGTATATGCATATGTGTATACATTCTTGCGGTTCTTTTCGATGGACCTAAGCGCCTACCTAAGCTCAATACGATCCTAATAGTAGACAGTAGGCCTGAGTGCCTACCTCAGATCAATACAATCCTAATAATATAGACCTACAGTTTTCATATATAACCCTTTTTGATGCATGGACTGTGGTCTGAGCCAACCACGCACGAGAGTCAAAAGGCAAAAAGTATGAACTGCCGTCAAGTGGTATCTCGATGACGGTCGCGCCTGCAGGGCCACTGCAGGGCACGTCGTTTCACAACATGTTCATTTCGTATCTGCTCGAAAGAGATTGAGCATTGAACAGAGTCGAAAGATGCTGCATGCAAAGATCGACCTGCAATGACCTGTATTACGCTAAATGATCCCTATGCGATCCTACATAACCTCTATAACCCTCTATGCTCCCCTTGTAGTACTCAAACCGCTAGGTAATCCATGTTTGCGCATTTTGCCAGCTGAGGCTGGTCTACACACGGCAGTGGCCACAGGCTTCGCCTGCACGGAGCTCGCACGTGGAGTCCAGGATGCGGCTTTTGCTTTCCGCCAGTGGCCACCTAGTAGAAGGAAGCAAAGATATTTTCATAGTAGTAAGCAGGAATCAAAAAAAAACTTAATGACAGCATTAATTAATCTACTATGAACAAGAACGGGAATTTTGCGGATTGTTTTCAGCAGCTGTTTATCAGGTTTAACTTCTGAGGAGGCTGGTGCTGGTCCTGTGTGGAAGCATGTTGTAGCAAATTGAGTTGTTCATCGGAAGTCTTCAAGACATCTCAGTCTTGTTTGTGCATGGGCGCGTCATGTGTTGATACGCAGCTATGTCGGACCTCTTCAGCCCCAAATCCCCAAATGTGTTTCCTGCACTACAAGCATTAGCTCCCCGATCAACCTCAGGTTCCCCGCGCGCATCCTTGTCATGGGCGGCATTGCCACAAATCCTGCCCAGAGCCTGTCATCGACAGAGGCGGCAGCTGCACCTGCTGTCCTCGGTTGGTGTTGTGGCAAGAACGCACATGCTCTTTCCCAAGTGCATGGCAGATCCATTCTGCCTCAAACAGCCATGCCCCAGGGATCTCACATCTGTCTCTTCATCACCAGGCTTTGCGAATTTCCGGTTTGGATAGCAAAACTCTCTGTAAATCCGTGCCTGATGCAAAGAACTACAGCGAGATTCTAGTAAACCTTCTACTCCCAACCCTTTGATTTGAGAGTGTAGTGGAGCTTTTGGAGGCATCAAGCTAGAGTCTCTAGAAAGGAGTTCCCCTTCATACACCCCAAAGGAGCGCCCAAGAGGCGACCCCTTTGGACATCGTAAACCCTTGAACAATTTTCTTGTTTTAACCCCTAGAACTGCTTACCCCTATGAATTCTTCTCTACCAGTCCCTACACGCCCCAGAAGACCCTCCCGGCGCAAATTAGGGTGAACCTGGGCCAGAAAAAAAGTAGGTAAAATATTAGCCCAAAATCATTCAAAACAGCCCAGACGGCAATTATTTTAATTTACATACTTTTGGGGCTCAGGTAGGGTTTAGGGTCATGTGGCACAGGTCTTTGACCCACGGCAAGGCTCTTGGGAGACTGGCCCTTCACTTCGCGAGCCTCGAGGCGCTGTCTAAGGGCATGGGCTGGGCACTGCCCCCACCCAGCAACAACAGGTTATGAAGTGTATATGGGGAACTGTCAAAATTATGGTCACTTTTTG
>CAJNIZ010044604.1:112199-131322 GCA_905231905.1 Symbiodinium pilosum | reverse complement strand
ATATATATATATATTTATACGCATACATAATTATATATATGTATATATAAGCAAATATTAGCGATGGAAAGTCCATAGGATTAACCTGTTACAGGCTGTTTCTGGGCGGGGCAGTACCCAAGGAATGGGATTCAGGGTTTGGGCACTGGGGATCAGGATGTATGTATCAGGATACTGGGCGGAGGGATCGGGATGCCTGGTCAGTTCGAAGAAATCTTGAGTCCGGCGGCCGAAGACGCCGGGCTTGAGAAGCTTCTATATCCCCTAGCTACCCCTACGATTCTATAATGCTTCTGCAGGCACAGAGGCCACATCTGTCCCAAAATCAATGCATCCTGGTCTCTGATAAGCAGGGATCAAATCCTCACGTGTTTCAAGAAGATGTGCCTGAATTTGTGACGCGGTGTGTTTGGAAATGACTTGCCATGGCTTCATGCACTCTTAAGTAGACAGGGAATAGACTCCCCAGAAATACACAATTCAAAGGTGCAGGATGAGCTTGAAATATCAGATGCTCACAAGGTGGAGGTATCTAGGACAGACATGGTCTTGGAGCAAAGTAGAGAAGCCGCGACAAGCGGTTGCCTGCTGAAAACATGCTGCCGTAATCACCTGGGCTACTTCAGCGCAAACTGCCGGGCCACTGACTACTGCTAGTCGTGGTCCATCAGATCGAAACGGCTCTGACGCAGATTCAGGACAAAGGTCACAGTAACCCGACCAACTTGCTCCGAGTGGGTGGCTATTACGCGTTTACCCAGATTTGTCTCCCCACCAAGAGGTGATGCTGGCCCTGCCAATATTTGCAGATGCACCAGGTGCGTTCGCAGTGTAGGGCGTCACAACTCAGACGCGAATGACGAGGACATGCTGCTGTTGTATGCAGCGCTGGCACCGTCTACGTCATAGGTGGCAAGGCCGGACGGAGTTTTGCTGGAGCAGTGCTGCTTGTTCTTGTGTTTGCAGCCTGAAGTATTCTTTAGGATGGGAATCGCGCCCTGGCGTTGGTAGAAGAGTGCGCCAAATCCGACGCGAATTTAGCTGCATCAGTGCAAGGAAGCAGGAACATGCCAGGCACATGCCCTGTGTTTATTATACATAGCTGCATGCAACAGACAGGTACTGCACCGAGACGAACTGTTGGCGGAGTGCGTTTGCAACCAAGGGTGTCAACCAATGTTCTTTCGCACAGTGTCGTTGCCTAGTCTGTTACAGTTGGATTGGTCGTTGGTTTGTAATACTGTACCTGGTAGTGCAGCAGGCAAGCGTTCAGACAGTGAGTCAGTTGGCTGTGCAAGTGCTAGATAGCTTCCATTTTCTTTTCCATTATCCCTATATACCCCCCATATCCATATAATCCCTGTATAACCCATTATAGTAGTTTTCATTGCTTGCCAGCTCCAAGGCCACCACTTGCGGTCGCTCGGTGGGGGGCTTCCGCAAAGCAGCTGCGAAACCAGGCTACGGATGTGGATGTGGATGGCTGATGCTTATTTGATTCAAGTGCACACCTGTCATGGTGCAGGTGTTTGTGATGGGTGGCTGCAGCGATTCGGAGACCCTCCAGAGCTGTGAAAAGTTGCCCCTTGGTCCTAAAAGAGGGAGGATTTACCCCAAGGAGATCAAGACCCTCGAAGCTGATTCTGCAAACTTTTTCATGGCAAGAGTCGTTGCTCCTGCAAGGGTTTCTGGAAGTGGCGATGATCACTGGCAGCCAGTAGGGAGCTCAGAAGAGATTTGCTACTCGCACCACCAGCACCAGCAGCAGAACGACCGCTGCTGCCATCCTCACCTCCACTAAAACTTCTACTTCTGTTCCTGCTCTTAGACGGGCTCCTGATCCACTACCACAACCGCCACAACGCCTCCTGCTCCTGCTGCTCCTGCTGCTGCTGCTGCTGCTGCTGCTGGCTGCTGGCCGCTACTTGCCTGCCGCTACCACCACCACCGACACTCTCACTGCCGCTTGTCCTCTCAGGATCCCAGCTTCTGCTGCCAAGGCACCACCAATGGTCCAGCGCCGAGCCCACGCAGCTGTGGCAGCACGGTCCTCAGGCGCCTTTCGACTACTGCTGGTTAGTGTGGCAAAACACTCTGCAGACTTCTGTGTGTAGTTGGACAGTGTTTCCGATGCATCCGGGTTCTTTTTGTGAACATCTCGTAGGTGCCAGTCATTTGCCCCAGATTGTGTTCGCTTTGTAGTACGGCTTGCTGTGCAAGCAAGCTGGGCTGTCTTTTATCACCGTAGCCTCGGCCTCAGGACGTATTCAAAAAAGATTCTTATTTCTGTGCTCTGAAAGAATATGTCTTGGGATCGGTTCAGGGGTTTCTGTAGAGACTGCTGTAGGGATCCATTCCTGGAGCCCCTACTAATCCCCTGCAAGCTTTCTTCGGATGCGTTGCTAGCCTGGGGGCTTTGCACAAAATCGGGGTCCCCTTTGACTGCTCCTTAGAACAAGGAATGGGACCCTTGTCTTTGGAATTCCACATGCATTATTCACTTACACCTTGCAATGTACATACTGCCTCCTTGAACTTGAGGATCCTGTAACGATCCTAACCAGAACACCCAACAGACCCAAAGCAAATCTGTGTCGGAATGTCAAGTATGCCAGGCACCCAGCCCATTGATGCCATTAGACCGGTGAAAAAACACCTTTTTGCGCCCCTTTATCATGGTATGCGGAAGATCCAAGACATTCCTGGATGAGTCAAGGGATGAGATCTACGGAATCCCCATCAAATCCTTTACGTTTCTGATTCCTGACCCCAAATGCCCCCCAAACTTGCTGGCTTCGGCGTGGCAAGCCATGCGAGAATTTTTGGCGCCAACGGTGCAATTGGGGGCTGGAATTCACAGCCAGGTCATAAATCCCACTCCCTAACCATTGCTGGGCTTCAGGGAAGAATCATTTCCATTACACGAGTAGTTGGTTTGGCCGTTTTCCAAGCTGAGGTCCTGGATGGCGATCTTTTCGTGATGGGAGGTGGGCTAGTGGAGTGTTATGGCATAGCACGGGCATTTAAATGTGTCTAGTGGTGAGTTGGTCAAGAGCTGACGTTCAGGCGTTGTAGCCATTGTAGCATCTTAGCGTTGTTCTGGCCACCCGAGACAAGAAGGTCTCTCAGCAGCATTTTGGCTCTGTCGGTTGAAGTGCGGCTGTGGCGTGGCCGCGGCTACCCCTCCCGCCACGACCGAAGGCAGGTCAGGATTCCAAGGAAGTCAAGTGCAGAACGTTGAGGATGTATAGGGGACTTGCAACGTTCTCAGGGTTAATGTTGGATTCGCATCAATAACGCCCCCGATACGATTGATTTATCTCAATTTATCTCCGTTCTGGGCGAGCCCCGGAAAGGTATGCCAAAATGTAGGTAGGAACATTTATTTAGAACTAAGTTAGTTGTCCCGGAAAAGTGAGTGTTTTCCGGGCATACTACAATTGTTGGTCTTGTTATTGTGCTCCGGCGGTGGCATTTTGTAAATGTGGGTCTGGTCCCTAATGTGAAGTTAACATTATCTTTTCATGCCATCAAGCTTTCCCGAATGACTCCAGGAAGTATTACCTACTTCGGTGAAAACACGAAACCATGTCAAGATGATGGTGGGGCTCAGTCAGAACAGTTCTTGCTAGTCAATGCATCATCAGCCCAACCAAGCCTTGCAATCCGGGCTGACTGGCCTTCCACTGCTCAGCGTGGTCTTTTGGAAGCTTCAGCCATCAAGATCCATGAGGGAGAGGCAAAATGTTCAGGAGCCGCCCGCAGGATTAGCCCTGTCAGTAAGAGCAGCTGAATCTCCCAAACACACCCTTAAGCCCCAACATATTATATTATGCTATTTATAATATCGTAGCTTCCATTCTATAGCCTTAAACCCTAAGCCCTTAACCCTAAGCCAAGAAAACCCTGAACTCTAAAACCCTATTAACCCATATTAACCCCGTTCCATGCTGAATCCTGCTATGCCACTTTGGTCCAGATCGCAGCGCTGCGATCTTGCGCGGCCTCCGGAGGCGACAACGGCCACAAAGAAAGGTATGTAGAATGATGTTCATAATAGACATAATAGTAATAGTAATAGTAATAGTAATAGATATAGTAATCATAAAAATAGTAGTAATAACAGTAATAGCAATAGTAATAGTAATAGACAAGATAATAGCAATAATAAGAGGGATAGTAATAGTATTAATAATGGTATGGTATTCTTTGGGAAAGCTGTGGCATCACAAGTGAGCTGAGATCATCAGTCACTCATACCTTGGGCCATAAGAGCAAACGTATGAAGAGTAGCGGCCGTCATTGTGGCAATGAAGAAAGTATGCCACGTCTGGAAGCCAGATGGGGTCGGATGGCATGGCTAGGCGCTTGCGGGGGCCGAGACCAAAGAGTTTCGAGGCCACTCGATTTCGCCAGCACCTTGGCTGCAGCCTGTGGTCCACCTCCTTGCATCAAAGAGGATGATCCTAGCAGCGAAGTTTGGGTGGTGTTCTTGCTGTTGCTGGTTGCCTTTTTGGCCCTTTTCCACTGATCTTTGGGCGATCATGATCTTTTCTAGATCGACTTAGCAGCTCATGGATTCGAAGGCATCAGAAGGATTTCAGCGTATCTTATGCTTTAGGCCTGCCGTGTTATTGATGGGTGTGGGCCCGACCTGGTAAATGGGGTGTATTACCATCCCAGACCACCCAGTCCGCAATGAGCTCAGGACCGACATGAAGAAGTTATGGAAGTGGATGCTGAAGCAGACAGGGCCTCAGATTTCCTGAAGCTTTTTTACGAAATAGATCAAAGGAGAGACCCAGTGATCTGGTTTTCTCAATGATCTCATCTGCCAATCACGCCTTGATTGTGTTGTGAAATGACGTCAGCATGACAGCCGTGTGATGCCTCCGAAAAATTCCTGAAGCCCCCCAGACCTTTTTGCCTCGCTTAGCGGCATACGATGCTGCAGGTGGTGGATCATGACCATTGGCTGGTACTTCTGCGCAGTTACAGTGGTCGGCACCTCAAGCTGGAGAGAAAGAATGGAATTGGCTTCAATCGGAAAGTGCGCTTGAAGTCACATGATTTTCTGTCAATCAGGTCGTGGCGGTCAAACATGAGAAGCACAAGTCCATGTTGTTACTTGGGTGCACTAAAACCTGATCAAATGGCATGACGACCCCGGTGTCAGCAGTCCACGACTTGCAACCATTTGTGCATGAAGAAGCAAACTATATTCTAAATAGACTGCATACGAAAACGATGGTGCTTTTCATTGGTCCTTTTTTTTGGGAGGCGGAAAGGACGAGGTGCCGTGTACATCAGGTCTGCGACAACAGGTTTTGACAACCCGCCCCCCATGTACATACTACTACTATTCCTATCCCTAGAATTATTACAATTATTATCACTACCATTATTGTTGCTATTATTGTTGCTCCTATTCTTCTTATTCTTACTATTATTTGTATTATCAGTACTCTTATTGTAATTCTCACTATAACTCAGGACATGTGTGGCCAATCTAGCCATCGGCTGGCCCTTGGTGGCACCTCTGGCATGCTGGAAAGGCCTGCGCAATCTGCGTGTCCACTTTGGCAGCGAGCTTGCAGAACAAGATCTATTTTCTGGATGCTCTATGCGCAGGATTTTCTTGGTTTTTGTAACTTCTAAATGGTTTCATAAACGCCCATCCATTGTCTGCATGCCCTATATACAGGGAGTTTTGCATGCGCTTCTTCAGAATTCTGTCGCGGAGCTTGTGATCCGGCTTGGGGGGTGCTTTCTCTGGCGGTCTGCTCGGCATTACCAGTTCTCAAGGTTTTTTTCGACTGTGTTTCCATCATGAGTTGTGCTTTGCTTGCGCGCGATGCTTTTGTTTCATTAGCTTGATATTCGAGCAATATTCAAGGCCGTGAAAATTGAGCATTTTGAGGTTTGCGTGGTTGAGTCCAGACAATGTTTATCCTTGATCCAAGGCAAGGTGATGGCCATCGCAGTCCTTGCAGGGCTGGAGCGGAATTTGACCAACTCCTCGCTCTACAAGATTGGAGGTCTTCTTTGGATCATGACATGGGGTAGGGGCTCTGGTAGGGCACCCGAGGTAAAGCTGAGGTTTTTACCAGGGTCATTATTTATTAATATTATTATTATTGATTACTATTTGTTACTATTATTGTCATTTTTAATTAATATTATTTATTACTATTATGAGTCTTGTGTTTTTGCAGCTGTAGATTTACTTAGAGTGCCATGGCTTCCTGAACGAAGCCGCCCATCATCGGCATCACGGCTTAGCAATGTTTGGGTTTGTCTGCCTTCTTGGATATGTGGTAGGGGACTTTCTCAAGATCAAAAGGCTCTTTTGGGTGCATCCCTGCCGCATACAACTAGTCTCTTTGGAATTGGGCCGTGTTCGAATTATATTGAGACATATTGAGAGGTCTACACCACTTCTGCCCACTGATTGTACAACATGACTGTCAGGTTCATGTGGCCTGCCAATCCTCGAAACCCCATTCAATTCATCTAAGTTCTGACAGAAAGCCCAAGCACTGCAACCCATTCCAGGTATCCTAAACCTCCTCCACATACCCAGGTCCATGTAACAAGCCTTATGCACGCTGCCCCTTGCCACGTGCCATGCCGTTGTAGCAACCTCAGCCTGAATCCCGGTTTGTAGGTTCCTTGAAGACTGCTCTGCACGGCTTCAATGTGCCCTTGGCTTTCCTGATGGCGGCCGTGTGTGGTGTCGATGAGTTGGGGCGGAGTTGCCTCTTTGGGCCACCTGGCCGCATCCTTTGGCAGTGGTTTGGGGTTCAGGGGCTCAGGGTCTTCAGCGTCATCCGACTGCATCGATGCTCCTTTCCTTATACACAGAAGCCCAGTGGCTAAGCTTCAGAAGTTTGTCGGGCTTCTACATGTACCCCCCAACCACCGTCTAGTAAAGTCCACGTACCCACTGCTAGGGCCCCTATCATCCCTGTCTGAGGGCACGTTGAGGGTGTAGGTAAAACAGCCACTGAAAAGAAAGTTGGACTTTTGTTAGGCCTGGTACTGGACAACTAAGTAGGCCTGTCATACCAAAATTGTTTTTTCACACTGACATCGCAGTGTCCGCTCTATAGATTTGCATGCCCGGCAGAGAATGGTGTAAAGGTCCCTGGAGGCTGCACTCCACTTCTCAGCCCTGGCGATTGGTGCGCTTACCACTTCGAAGAGTACTACTTTGCCTGCTGCTGGTACTTCCTGTGCCACCACTAGCTTCTACGACTGCTGCTGCTACTGCTGCTGCTGTCTGCTCCTGCCACCTGCTGCTGCTTGCTCTTGCCAATGCTGCTGCTAGGACAACGCCGAACACCACCTTACCGACGCCCCCACCACCGCCGATGCCCCCATCACCGCCACCACCACTGCAGACGCCCCCACCACCGCCACTACCACTGCCGACGCTCCCACCAACGCCACCACCACGATCACTTCCTCTCACGCCGGCGATGACTACCAAGACCACGATCATGATGACAATAAGGGGCACAACGTAGACAATAGCCACCATCATGGATACGACCATGACAACGACGGCACACAGTCGAGAGATTGTCATCGTCATTGATTGTGGCGTATATGTATGTTTTAGGCTGACCATGTGCCCTGCTGTTTCACTTGCAAGTACAGGCCGCTAGACGGTTGCTTCGGGACTCGGGCAGCTCATCGTCATCATCAGTATCATTACATATCATTATCATCATCACCATCATACTTGTCATCATCAGCAACTCCAAACTTTGCGGCTTTTGCTTTCTAGGTGCGGTTGCGGGAACAACCTGCTGTTGACCCTGGCGCTGCTCCTGATTGCTGGGGGCTCCATGGTCACCGCAGCCATCGGTGACGGCTCAGGCCCTTCCTGCCTGGAACTGCAGAGAATGCCAGTCATGTTTGATTCGATGCCATATGAGTACGAGGACGCAGTATGCAGGGACGCCACATGTGTTGTTCTCTGCATAATGTTGGTGTTGTGAAGTCCTAGTTGTGGACCCCTGGCATTTGATGGCACTGACAGACCAGCTACAGTATGAAAGATTTGAATCGGGCGTCCTGCAGCGCGAGGGCCACTTGCTTTGCTGATGATATTGATCTCGGGATGTGACTTGGGTACGGAAATTTCGCAGAACGGTCCTATGCTTATAAATCTTTTTCTAAACTCCCGCTTCAGTCGCTGCATTTCCCTCATTTTCCCTCAACTTCCTAAGAATGCCTCCGCCAATTGCTTGACAAAACCCATTCCATGCCACCCGCGCTTTGCAGCTGTAGCTCAGACCTTGGGCATTTTGGCCAGGATCTTGTCAACAACTGCTCTTGGGTAAGCTGGCATCAGAAATGGGCTAGCCGGATGATTTGGAGATTATGTAGACTTGGCTTGCTAGAACGGAACCACGACGCGCATTTGAAGAAGGACTTCCTCAATCCCCCTATGCCATATGCCCTAGCATTTCCAAAGAGCCTTGTTCCCTCCTACCGATCTCGTGGGGTCAATGTAGCTATGTTGAGACTGGGACATTCTGCATCCACCAAGGAAGATGTCACAAGGTATAGTACCCCTTAATTAGATAGAATATGGCTTTGGGCAAGTTAAATAAGATCCCCATATACCCCATATTCTATCCACTTAAGGGAGACTGTAATTGTAGTTGCCATTCTATTTTCCATTATCTCAATATCTCCCCTATATAATCCATATATAGCCCTCGTAATTATGGTATCAACTTAAGGGGGACTATATTAGATGCTATGCTTTTGACAGCTCCTTCGGCTTCGCAGGCGGGTCATGGCAGGGCGATCTCCTGGGCATCTTCCTGCAGGCTGGGATCTTGGTGTCTAAGGGGGCTTATGATGGGTCACCACTTAATGCTGGACATGTAGGGAGACAATGATACTGCAAAATCAACGCGGCTTGTATGCAGCACCGTCATTGCTGCGCAGGTCTAAGATCTCAGACAGGCTGTCCAGCAGTGCTGCATGTGCCAGACAATAGAATGTCGAGGGCATCAATGAACTGAACCCTTGAATTGGGTTGCTCTACGGACTCGTCAGGACGGGTAGGTAATAGGGTCTTCATCAAGGACTGCCACAAAGGGACACCATGATACATGTTTTGTCAAGGTAGTTTGTGAGGGCATATGTGGAACTGGGATTCCGCCAGTGCCCAGAACCATGAGATGAGGTAGTCCAGGCTTCAAAGAGCATCAAAGCAGGCACCTTGCATTTTTTCAACCCTGACATGAACCCCAGAGAAATGATACATGGGAACAACCCTTTTGGCATATGGGACTTTCCATTTATTGGGGGTCAGGAGTTCATGAAAAGCAGCATGTTTGACCCGATACATACATCGATACATACCCCGATACATACCCCAACAACGTCCCTTTCGTCAAGAGAACAGTACTACGATACATACCCCCGAAACATACCCCAATCCAAACATGCATTTTTGACCACGGCTTAGCCGGAAACACCCCCATGTACTGGTTAACGGTTATCCCTATCACTTTTGTGGGAGGTTGCCTCCAGCTTGGCTTACGCTCTCAAGTTTGCAGTGGCCAAGATGTTGCTGCTTGTCGCTGAGTGGAATGTACCTAGGAGATTTCCATTAAAAATATGGTCTCTTGTGGGAGCCCCTTTCATCAGGACTTACGGGTGTTCAGGGGCAACCGCCACCACTGTTCTTGGGGACAGCGTGATGTGAGGTCAAAGCATTAATGGCGCGCTTGAAAGCAGTGCTAGGTTCAACGCTGGCGATCCGGAGAACGCTTCGGGTGTTGATCCGGGCTCTCTTCCTCCCTCCAAGGTTCAGATTGCGTTTGTGGTCAATCCGGTCACAGGCCCCCCACCTCGCTTTGATTGCAGCTGCTTAGTGGATTGCTGGTAATTATTCAGTTAGCCCTTCCTGTCTCTGACGCAGGGCTGATGAGCTTGCTGTTCTTGCCCTTCTTTGAGAGCAACTTCGAGCTTCCTGAGTTGGACACGACTATTGTTGTCGGGATCTGTGCAACCGGGATTTTGGTCTTCGAGCTGCTTCTGACGGAGCTGACGTCCCCCCTCACAGTGTCGTGGCCTCAGCCGCAGTCAACAACAGGCAACAAGCAGTCAGGCTACTGCCAATTATGAGTGTTGTTCTCGGGGCGCTGCGTTGACTGTCCCGTCAGGTCTGTCTTGGGGGTGATGCACAACGTTGTTATAGTTCTCTTCTTCACGCTCCTCGGGGAGAGGATGAGCACTGGTCAGGCCACAGCTATGATTGTAGCGGAAGATAGTCATTTGATTGTCAGCCTGTTGTGTGTATCCCTGCCTTGGCAGTTGCTTGCGCTCGAGTGCGCTTAAGAGGGAACCGATGCACTTCTGCCGCACATGCTTAACTGGGGTACACTAACGAATCTTACTGGCGAGATGCATGCCCCAAGGTCGGTGCTCGCTAGGATCGGCGATAAGTCATGACATCTCCAGATGGGTGTTTGATGTCGAAATCAGCTTGGGAGGACTGAGGAAAGTAGCGGTTAAATTGCCAGATGAACGCCTCGGGGCTTAGCAGGCTTAGCATCCCCCAAGATGTATTCACACGAGCAATCCCTTCGAAGGTTAAACTCGTAATAAGGCAGTGCGACATGTCTGCTGCATGATGCGGCAACTGCATTTTGGGGCCATTTTGGGGACCAGGAAGAGGCATCGTAATAGCAATGGCGCCAAGTCGTTTTTTGAGCAGCTTTCGGAACCATCTAAGACGCATTGACGTGGTGGTCATGTGCCTTCGTGAGGGGCAGTGCACTTTGCAGCGATGGCCTTACCAAAGCAGAGGGGCCTGCCTGCCCTCCTAGTGCTCCTCTGCTCACACCTCTGGTCGTGTGTGGGGCAAACGTATTCCGGGTGCTGCCTGGCTTTCTGGCCAACATGCCTAAGGGCAGAGGCATATGACGGCGAGACGCATGGGCTACGGTGCTCGCCGGGGCCGGGCGTAAGTCATGCGCACCTCCTGCTCTTCCCTAATGGAGCGGGTTCGTGCGGCTGGATGCGTAGCATGGGAGGCCAGCAGCGGAACTTCAGCCAAGCAAGCTGAGTCGTTGGTTTTGTACGGTTCGTAAAGCTGCAGCGGCCAGCAGCCGTTGTCGATCGTTTTCTCAGACGTTGCGTGCCTGTTGTGGGTCCTAGGCTTTCGTGCTATTTTGTGTTTTGCATCTTTCCGTGCCAACCAAGCCCGGGGTTACAGAGATGGCCAGCTTCAAGAAAGGGCTGTTTTTACTACTGCTACTGCTGCTACTGCTACTATTTATTATTTTTCTACCGGTCCTTATAAGGAAGATGTTTTCAGAGACTCCCAGCAGCAGCACAACGAAATCTTGGGGACATGAGCACGTGATCATGTCAGTTTTTAACAGTCACGGACGTGCTCAGTTTCCTCGCTGCAGACGACACAACGCTTGAGGACTGCAGGGCATTCCACTGTAAGTTCAAGACATAGTTGCGAGTATGATCATGAGATGCTGATGACTGATGAAGAACTTCTGAAACACGAACCTTGTTGGGTACCTCAAGTCGAACTCAATCTAAGATCCCTGAGCCCAAGAGTGCCAGATTGTCGGATTTGCTGTCTCGACCCTGGGCGCGATCTGCTACGCCTGCGCGCGCAAGCGACAGGCCAGGCATTTATCAAGGGTCTTGCGCTGGAATTTCAACTGGAACCTCTGGTTTCATGGATCCTTGTGGGAACCATAGTACGTCTGTGTGGCTTGTGTAGTATAGATTCTATACTGCGTACCATTTTAGTGCCGACTTTGGTTCCGATTTCTAATCCCTTGAATTTGGTCGCGGGGGAAGGGTTCGCCTTACCAACGAGCCCTACATGATTCGAAACCCCCAAAACCCTAAACCCTGAAAATCCCCATTTCCGCGGGCTAATGGACCATTAGCGGGACCCTTTCTTTGATCCCTTGGCTGAGTTGTTTGCATCTCCAAGCCCGGACCTCATGGTTTCGAGGTCAGAGGTTTAAGGCCTAGGCTAGGGCCCTACAATGGAGTTTTGCTTGCAGTCTGTGCTGGAAAGGGAGAGGAGGGGGAATCAGGTGTCTCCGAGTTGGGCATCAAATGCTTCCTTTTCGAGTCTCTTACCGAGGTGGAGTAATTTTGGGAATGCATCTTTGCTGCTGGCAATGCATGGCACCATCTGCAGCACTGCAAAATTCCAACTTGCCAAGAGTAAAGCCGGCCAGAATGGCTTGACTTCCTGGCAAACTCTTGGTTTTGCAATCAAACCAGTTCACGCAGTATGTTTGCATGCAAAGCTGCCTCCCAAAGGCCAAGCGCGGTGGTCTCCTCACTTCAAGATCGGAGGACTGCTTTTTCAGTAGGGAAGGGAGGAAGAAGGGCCTCATGATTCTTGTGCAGATGCTTGCTTGTCCTCTTCGAACATGCCCTCGCCAACCTGACACTTTGTCCAAATTTGGGGTTCCTTTGTTGGAAGACCTTTCCGCAGCACGGCAGGCTTGGGGGTTGACTATAGGGGACGCAATTTCGAAAACATTCTTGTGCGTCGAAGCATAAATGTGTGTACGCCTGCTCTGTAGTTATGGTGGAGGCGCCCAGTGTGTGAGATGGGGTCACCAGTGTGCTGCACACTACAACTTCCATTGCCCATCCATCTTGACGATGGCAACATGGATGCAAAATCCATTTGAGCTTGACTTTCGGCAGCCTGGTGGTCATGTGGTAAGTGTCTGTAGTTTCTTGTTCTGTCGAGTTCGCAGGCGTGCTGTTTTTCACCAGGGGTATGGGGTTCTAGTATATCCAAGAAGAGGCACTGGAAACGTCCATACACACCTTTCTGTGCTTTTGGAGGAAATGCGGCGAGCAAACTCTGGCGTTGAAGAGGGAATGGAGGAGCTGTAGAGACGGATGCTTCGGATGCTTCAAGACTTCAAAGGCACTCTTGCATCACCTATGGCGACAATGGCAATTGCTAAAGCCTGTGAATCCTCCCCAGTAGCTCCCGGTAGCAATGTGTAGCTCACGGTAGCAATGTTACTGCTGCCAAGGCATGACCCTAACCTCAAGCGTGTGTGACACATGGGAGCATCAAGCGCTAGTACGGCGTAGGCTCTCTTTAGCTGCTAGCCGTTCTTTGCGAAGACTGCGAAGCAGTCCTCGCCTGGAACTGGCCAGCACACCGGCGTCTTGGGCCGCCAGGAAAAAGGGGCCATCATGATAATAGCTGTTGTCATTATTACTGTTATTGTTGCTTAGAAGCCACGAATCAAGAACCGCCGAGAACTGCTCATAGTCATTTTCTGCTACTGTACCAGTGACCGTGGCCTTGCCATCTCCGTATGCAGCGGCGCAGTGCATCCATGTGGAGTGCCCAGATTTGTTTTGATTGCCTTTGCGTTCCTATACCCGGAGCCCAGAATCCTAATAGAACTGAGCCCCAAATGTTCAGCCTTGCAGGACAAACCATCCTAGCCTTGAAGACATGAACCCAATCTTGAATCTTCAGCCTTGAATGCCGGACACTGCGAAGGCAGCACTGGCTCTGAGATGACTTGGACGGCTGAGAGGCTCGACCCCAAGGCCCAGAGGGCAATCTGTGTCTGATGAGAACTTGACGCACGGAGACTTCTGTCAGAGGGGTAGGATGTGGTAGGATTTTTATCTCCTCTTGGATGCCCAGCTTTCGAGCATCTGACTAGATTCTGCAGTCAAAGACATGTGTGCCAGGCCGCCAGGCCACTTAAGGTTTTTTCGGTGCTTCGCGAATCCCATTCTTCTCGGAAGTGTATACCATAGACCAGGGTCCGCAGTTGGCCATGCGCATATCGGTGCTTAAGGGCTTTCATGAGGATGCTGAATCCAGGGCCCGCCCAGGCCAGGCATGCAAGGACATCCTGAATCGAATTCAGCATTTCCAGTTCCAAATTGGTAGCAATTCTTTTTCTGTGAAGCAGGCTTGTGCTGCTGGGCAATTTGTGCAACGTAGCTCCCGTGCGTCCAGGCCTCCTGCTGGACCATCGAGCCAGTACTGCCGCAGGCATACCAGACTGCAGAACGTTCAAGCCGGCAGAAGTTCCAGTCTTTCATTCAATGGCTTCGGGGCTGTTTGGGATTGCGAAGCTTGTGCGTGCATGAGGTGCCAGTTCGCATTGGGGCAACCTTGGCCGGCACCTCAGAACGCAAGTCCAACACAGCAGGCAACTTGCACTTCAAAGCATTCCAGCGAGCAAGCAAGATGGCAGTTGGACACGCGGGAGCTCAGCGGACCATCTAGTACGTGCAGCTTCGTGTTCTCAAAATCGCACATGAGATGCGACAGGTCTGGAGCCACATTCAGGGACTGGCCCGCTGCTGAGCATTGTGTGCACATAAGCATGCGCAGCAAATACGTCTTCTCATGAACAGCGCAAGTCCATATGCAGTATGACGATTTTGGACTGTCATCAGCTTGGCATACTGTGCCGGCACGCATTGCATTCCTACGGGCTCTCCGTCCAATTCCTGATAGCCACTTGAACTCGAGTGGGTGTTGCCAAGGTGTCCATTGGCGGTGTGGTAGGCGGCCAGTCTTGCCCAACAGCATCCACGGAATGTGCTTGGCTTAGGCTTGATGAGCTTGCATGTTTGATTGCATCCTTGTTTCTCCACACCCACAAGCCCACAGCGCTGAGGCCTGACGCTACAGCGCCACGGAGAGACCATGTGGCTTCAGATTCCCAGTTGGAGGATGTCTTCACACATGCTTGGTCGACTCGTATCATCTTGTGAGTTTGCAAATATTTTTGTCAGACTTTCTGGTTATGAGCTCATCAGCATTTCCTACGCTTTCGCAGGATACCCCGCTTGGCGCCTGCAGTGGCAACATCCTGCGAGGCAGATCTCGGAGAAAATTCTGGTTTGTGATTGGCTGTGGGTGGATCAAGTACGCTTCCCTACTGGAGTCCAGAAGCATGTGCGATTGCCTAGCAGGACGGCCATTCGCTACACCCTGACGCGCGTTCAGAGCCAGTAGGGTAAGATATCATGAGCACGACAATGATCAGGGGAACATCTTCATCATGGGCGGCAGCCACAAGAAAGAGGCAACTCCGTCAATTTTCTTGGGGCTAACTTGCATCCCTGTGCGGGAATTGGGCACAGTTTGGGCCTTTGAGAGAGGAGAACGCTGAGATGTTCTGCTAAGTAACGTAGGAAAACGCTGCTGTCATACTTGGAAGAACCCGCCGAATGTTTTACCAGCCAGGCCTCCAACTTTACGGAGATGTGGCTGCAAGAGCAGCAATGCTGGCGTGTGCCGGGCTGAGCCAACGCTTTGGTGTGCCGAGTTCGTTGACAAAAGCTCAAAGGCCCTTGCTTGAAGCCACGCTGAGGAGCTTCCTCCAATGCTGGCTGCCCGTGAGGGGGCTTTTGCAGCTATTCTCCGATGACGGTGTCAATCCGGCTGCGGATCCTCAAACCTTTCGGGTAACAGTGCCCTGACAAGAAGCCAGCAATAGCCAGCACAGCAGCGCAAGAATCCTCTTCACAAGGAGCCGAGATGGGACATCCAGCCGCATCTGGTCCTTGAGTTTCTCTGCCATGACGTGGAAGCGAAGGGATTTGGGCCCGCTTCAGATGGATGCCAAAATCATTCTTGCTTGCAGCATAGTGCAACAGAAGCTGCGACCATGCTCATGGACTTCTACCTCGGAAACTTATCCCCATGCTGCTAACTTTCCTCGTGCTACGGGGCACAGGAGTTCTCAAAACAAGGTTGTCCCTATACAATCGTTATCAGGGACCCCAAGAATTCCTTCACAATGTACACATATTTCTAGGGGCTCCCGATTTCTAGAACTCTCCATACTCCATGAAGCCCTCAGCTGCAGGCAGCCAGCCGAATTGTTTGAAAGGCTCAGACATCATATCGATGCGTACTCTCACAACGCAACATAGTAGAAGACATGGCATGGCACAGACAACACGACTGCAATTCAGATGTGTGTGTTCAGAATACAAGGCATTCGTTCGACCCCTGCAACCAGCTTTTAATGTACGTCAGCTTTAGCTGTTGGAGCCAGGATGCTGCAACCAATGGACCAACATTGCAGCATATTGCTACACCTTGAGCTGACTAGAGCCGGTGTGGGACGGCAATGTGTGCCATCCCAGTGGAATCATGCTCACATGAACACCAGAGCCGTGAAAGCGCAACAAGCGCGCCACCTTAAGTCAACCCCGTCCATGCCACGTATAGTCCCCCTAAAGTAGATAGAACATGGGGTATATGGGGATCTTCTTCTAACATACCCAAAGCCATATTGTATCTACTTGAGGGGGACTATAGGTTGCAGAATAACGTCTGCAGTTCAGAGCATGTGCCTTAGCCATGGTCACCTGAGCTGGACTTTCTGGTAGCTTGGAGGACCTTGCGCGTGAGCCAGGATGTGGGTTGTTCGAAGTTCTGCATTTGCCTCAGGCCTTGTGCTCTCCAACAAGGGTATGGATTCCTTAGGTGCAGTGGCAATGCTAGTCATAAACACCACTTTCTTTTTAATGTTGATGTCGGCGCCCCATCACATGCACTGGCTTCAAGGTATGTGCTGCTGCTGCTGTCCGGAAGTGCGGACTCGCTGATACCTCATTTGAAATTGGAGCGCGCGCAGGCGGCAAGAGCCAACATAGTCCTGCTTGCAAAATAGTACAGGAGAAAATTTTCTGCATTTGGGCCACAAGTTTTTGTTTCACATTGAGAACATTATCTTACCCCTAGAATCTAACCCTATATATGCCCTCATATAACCGTCTATACTATACCCATGTATAACCCTCAAAGAACCATATAGTTACTATAGCAGTTTCCATTATCTTTTCCGTTTTCCCTATATACTACACACAATCCCTATACTCCCCCCTACAATCTGTGCTGCAGAAGCCGGTTTTCGGCAACTCGAGCGCTGTGTCAGCGGCATGGCAGGCATCGGTTAGTACGGTGGTTCATCTCAAAGTTCTGATCGGACAGTTAGGGTTTAGGGTATACGGTTTAGGGTTTGGGGCTTAGGGTTTAGGGTCCACGTGCGGGCCTCAGCTCAAAAAGGGTTTAGGGTCGCTGTTAGTAAGCCAAGTGCGATCTTGCGGACGAGGGAGAAGGAAGGTGCAAGGACACGTGGGGCTATGGACATATGGGTGATTTGACGCAACCCCATGACTTTGACAAACTCGTGCATGCAACCTGGTCCAACCTGACAAAGGAAGACGATGTGCACACAAACGATCCCACCTTCATTTTTTACATGCTGGACATTCTGCTGCATATGGGGCAACAACAAGGAGTGTCAGCGTTGCAGCGTTTGGATTTAAAAGTGACGACTCTTTGACGATTGGAGCCTGCAATCTGTTCCAATAGCCTCTTGAAACAATTGCTTGTTGGTTGCCGCGATGTGTAACTATGGTGGAACTTGCCCGTGGAGGTTAGAACAAACAGAAGCATGTCTCATGGATTGCCAACAGCTACTTCCAGCCGTGCATTTGCACTTCAGCTCGCAACGTACATGGGGATCTCGGCCTCGCACCGTCGTGACCCTTCATGTACCGTAACAGTTTCTCTTGACAAAGTGGCCGCTGCAGACAACCGCGGAGCCGCAAAACAAGGAACATCTGTTGGTAGATGCACCCTATATTGCTCCCTCCAGCTCGTCCGAACAAGGGCCAAAAAAGCCAATCCACATTCGTGTGCCGATTTCTTGCTGCATGCAGGCACAAATTATTGGGGCCAAGCGCCGGGCCCTAAAGGCCAGACAGACTGGAGTTTACTTTTCATTTTTTTCTTGGGTCGTAGGAGCACAAGAACATCCAATAGCCGCGGTTGAGTTTTGCATGTGCAGGTTTAAAAATACACGTGTATGTGCCTTTTGGTATGCATCCATGAATCCTTCGTACTACAGCGTGCAGCATAGGTCTACGTATATGGACGTGTACACACGTTTATGTGCAAAATGTGGGCACTTTGTATGTGAGCCGTGCTGGGCAAAGGCTGGCAGAGCCAGTCGCCCTTGGCGGCCACACTCGCCGCTGGCGGTGCCTGCAGCTGGGCTTCAGCGATGATCGCGGAACATGTTACACGTTTCTCAACATTATGGATATTATTGGGTTTCCCCACTGGGAGGATCCTGTGACAGTTCAATTCAGCATGAGCAAGTACTCGAGTAGCATAGCGGCAAAGCAGTGCTGCTGCAAAACCCTCAGCAATGCATAGGAGGGGCACACCTGTACGCATGCACACGTAACACGTACCGAAGGTACAAGACAACAGGCAGTAGTTGCTTGTGACGTACCCGGTAAAGAATGCATCATGTGTGGATGGATCTGAGAGGAAGAGTAGTTTTGTGGTTTGCAGGGCTTGGGTTCTGCTAGAAGAAAACAGACAGCCAGACATCCAAGTCCAACAACTGCAGCAACCTTTCACTGCAGCAGCCTGAACCGTCATGTTATCCGAAACACGCCCCTGCCTCAGACAAGCTTCGGCGCTGCAGAAGTGAGCGAGCTGATTCTTGGCATTTTTGCAGACTTTGCTGCCTGTAGCCCATGTTGAGCATTGAGTTCTACTCGGGTTGAGGGTTCAGTGATATGGCTTTTCTTGACGTTAAGAGCTGCTTGAGGCGTGCTCGTCCGGGCAATGTACTGTAGCTGTACGCTCCGTCAATGTGCCATTGAATAGGAACCTTTGCGCAAGCTCCGCGCAAGGCCCAGAACTGGAACTGCTGTCGTCATCTACCCTGCACATGATTCCAGCGTGGCCATCAGCGGCTTTCCAGCAGGTATTTGACAAAGCCACTCTGGACAGTTCAGCTGCTTTTCCTTGCTGAAGTCTCCTTTCTTCCTTGTGGAAGACATCCGCCAGCCATAACCCCTAAACCCAGGTATTGATGGACAGATTCAGTGCGTTCTGGAGCTGGAGAGGCTCTTCAAAGAACGATACTACTGGCCACGCCTGCAGGTTCCACCTGCACTTGTTGGCCACATGAGCTATAGCCTAAGGGGCCCCATTTTTTAAAGGATTTTTTTGGTTTTATTTTGGGATTTTTTTTGTTTCTGTGACTCCTGCTCATGTGTGGTGCCTATT
>CAJNIZ010044604.1:100540-112099 GCA_905231905.1 Symbiodinium pilosum | reverse complement strand
AACACGCCAAAAACAAAAAAATCACCAAAAAAAACAAAAAATCCTAAATTAATTCTGCATCCATAGCCTAATTACTCCTTGAACAGGGGTATATGGGAATTATAATATATAGGGGACTACTATAGGGGGTATGGGTCATATGAGCCACCTCAATAATGGAGGATCAAATGGAAAAGAACATGGAACATGAAATGGAAACTGGGATTATGTAGGGTTTAAGGATATATCATACATATATATATATGTGTACGAGCCATAGTCTAAAATCCTTCAAAACGCGGGTTTGATAGAGGGCAGTACACTAGGGCTTACTAAAGGGGGATGCTGGGAGTTTAGACTATGGCTCACATGACATACACGTAAAATCTTGGATTGCATGCAGCAGCGCGTATAGAGACAGGCGTTGGTTTAAAGCTTGGCACGAAGTGCCTTGTTGAACTGTTGGTTCACATATTTGATATTGCTGTCTCGTACCGCTGGCATCCTTCAGGACACTGACCATGTGTGGACAATGGCTCTCCGCTTCGTGCGCGACCGGTGCGTCTGCGAGACGTCTGCTGGATTCAAATGCCCAACGAGAAGCTCGACAGGATCAGCAATTCAAGTGTCCGTCTTTGTGCAGACGCACAAGAGGAGTAATTTCTGAACTGCTATTTCTAGTCAAAAAGTTCTGTGCTACTTGCATCAGAACCGCAACTTGGATGGATCGTGAAAGTGAGGTTTTGACTACGGCGCTGTGGTCCTTTTCTCATCAGATGAATCAACCGACCGAGCAGAGTATGCTCTACTGCCTCGCCTTGTCGAGAGTGTCTGCAACCCAGTGTCTCCATGATGCCAGGCTTGCAAAGGTTGCATCTGTCCAGGGGTTGAGCCGCCTAAGGGGCTGCAGATCCAGTCGCTTGAAACCTGTTTCGGGGGCTGCTGAGGTTTTCGATGTACGCCAGTGGAGACTCATTGATCACCACGAAGCTCATGCGCGAATGAGCCGCTGGGACTGTGTAGAGCGGTGCCATTGCAAATTGCCCCCTCCAAGCCAGCAACTAAGCCGCGTCAGTCAAGGGTTCCGACAACGATCCTCTACGCATACCGCCTGCAGATGTCAAGTGCGAAGCGACAGCTAGAGAGTATCGACATATGTGCCGTTGGGCAGATTGACAGCGCAAGATTCAGCCAACGGCAAGCAGGTTTCCATGACTCGCGCTTCAATTCCGCGCTGATGGTTAGCTTCGACGGCAGTGGAAATGATGGCACCCTGGCCATGGACTTCCGGCGGTGCTGAACGTGTGGATCAAATCAAGTATGGCATCATGTTGCATTCTCTAGAACCACAGTGCTGCTGCCGCTGCTTCAGCCGCCGCTTCTGACGTTGTGCGATGTGCTGTAGCAACTCGCGGGCATCATGAACAACATCTGATAAACTCTGGCAGCCTCAGCGCCTGGAGCCCCCCCTGAAGCGAAGCATCATACTCTTTGCGAGATAGTGTTGCTTGACATTGACAGGGGTGGTGGGCCGGGAGCTAGGCCCTCAAACCACTACCCTATCTCAAAAGCCGGCATGGCATGTGCTAGGCACTTTCAACGTTTATTTTGGAAGCGGCCGCCAACTGCACCGACTGGGACAGCTGGGCATCACTCTGGGCTTGCGCAGCTTGGCGCAACACAGAAAGGCAAGGATGAGAATGAACACCCGGAACGTCCAGCAGCAGTATCAGCACAAAGCTTGAACTCACTCTGTTTGGAAAGTTGTCTACAAGCGCAGCATGTTTCGCGGTATGATGGGTCCTGTTTTGGGATTCGTCTTGAAGGGATCTTGATGTTCAGGATTTTGCTGGTGACCGAGCCCTACTGGTAGGAGAGCCACGGGAGAGCCCTTAATTAGAGGCCTAAGAATCGACAAGTTGGGCTAAGTCAGATCCCATACGGGTAGATACACTGCAGTAGCAGGGCAAGGCCTTGTGGAATGAACCAAGGATACACTGCCCTGGCTGCCTTCATGCTCCACTGTTGCATGTAGTCATAGGACGACAAGGGCGCAGTACCACGATAGAGAACGATTGCTGATGATGGATCGGAATATGCCATTTGGTGAAAAGTTGCCATCGCAGCGACGCCAAGGAGTCACGAGGGCAGATGTTACGGTACCCAACACTTACTGCTGTAGATTGCCAAGGACTGAGATTTCACAGCACGACCTGGCAAGGAATTGTCGAAACCTTTCCGAAACTGTTACGTGGCTGCAGGGACACGAAGAAACACGGTTCCGTGGAGCATGAGAGCCATGATGCGCAGGCTCAAGTTTAGCAGATGAAGCGTGGGATCTTCTTACAACAGTTCCAACAAATTCTTATGGCGGGCCATAAGCTGCGTATAACCCACTTCCTTATCCACTGACAGGCCCTTCGACCCGGGCCCTTTGCCAATGTAGGAGCCCGCCGTGGCCAATTCCATCTCTATCTCCCTTCCCTCCCTCACCCAAAAATGTCACAAGTTGTCATACCAATACCATGAATCGCTTCCCCTAATATTAAATCCCCCCTCATATAAAATATGGGTTCCCTAGACTTCCAGATTCTGAAATCCGGCCCCCAGACAACCTTCAAAAGGGCTAAGACTAAAGTTAATTACGGCGCGGATCCTCTCAATTTAGGGTGGATTCCTAGCACGACTCTTCAGGATAAGGGATCTCCTTGATTTGCTAGACTTGGATGGTTTTGAATGGTGTTGGAATTAAACAGAATGTGAGTGCCAGTTTAATCCGGTTTATTGCGATTTTACATCGTTTATTTTGATTAGTTTGTAGTTGGACTCTACGTAAATTTCAATAGATTTTAGAAATGTCAACTGGATTTTTGGGTGTGATCACGTTTTGACTTGATTTCCTATGGTTTTGTTTAGATGTTCACTAAATTTGACTTGGTTTTAATGGACTTTTAAATGTTTAATCGAAAGGCAGTCGGACCCTATACTACACCCTTTTGCCCCGATATTAGATACGGTTCGGAGTATATACATTAGGGTGGAGCCCTTTAATATTCGGGGCAATGAGTACCCGTGTCATAGCTGTTATGATTTGTTGTGATGCTTCTTGTTGGCTTTGACTGTTGCAGTTCTAACCAATGCAACCACCTGCTGCCTTCTATAATAGTAATAATAATAAGGATAGTAATAATCGTAATAATAAGAGTAGTAATAATGATAGTAATAATAAGAGTACTAATCGTAATAATAATGATATTAACTCCCCTTCCTCCCCTTCCTCAGGTTGATGCAGCCTTCGCAGGTCCGGTGGACTTGAACAGCGTGGGTTTCACCCTGCTACTGGGCACACGAGTTAAGTTGGAGAAATACGCATGGCGCATGAACCAGCAAGTGATGATCACCCAGTCCAAGCTCGGGCATCTCCCCAGCTTCAGATTCTTTTTGGCGCTTTAGGATTCTTAGCCTTCTGCAGAGGGGCACTTGTCATACTTGCTGAAGGTAGTTCGCGCGAGAGGCTCTGGTTCAAGGGTAAGGACACGAAACGCTCGGCTACCTGCACGACTCCAGAACGGGGCACCAGTCTTGGCACATAACCGTACTCGCCTGTATACGGGTTGTTTGCCCGAGGCTTGACTCTTTGAGCTGGGCAGGGAAGATGATGGCCTATGCCGCAGCCATTCTGAAATAGCTGGGAGTCATCTGAAACTACACGATCAACATATTAGCAGGATGCAGGGGCTTCAGCTTTTGAGATGGATCCATCCAATCGATGTTGGTGGATTTTTTTTCGGCGATTGTTGGAACCCTTTAGAACTCCTGTGCTAGTGTCGGCATATACCCAAGCCTCCTTTTTGCTAAGTGGTATGAATCCATGGTCAGAAGCTAAGGCCCTATATACATCAGAAAGGAAGCCACATTTTGCAATCCGAGTACTCTGCTCCCCAAATCGCGGAGCAGCAATCTCGGAAATCCTACACTAGAAGGTATTTCTAATGTTCCTCAAAGCGCGGCCTACAACTGAGGCCTTGGGATCCCCTTCAGAGGAGGTGCGTCAGCTAGTCAGATGGTTCCCTGGCTCTCCGAGATCTGGGTATGCAACCATGGTGCGCCTTTCTCTCGGAACATGTATGATACGGTCTATCATGTAGTAATGCATGTAGAGAAGCGATAGCTTGGACATGACCGCCTGCGTGGATGTTGGCATTCCCTACAGAATTGCTCATGAATAAGCGACGGCCCGTAACATCCGTGTGCATCATATACATGCTGACTGGCTGCTGGAATCTTCAAGATAGCTGGGCGCACTATTCTTCGCGTTGTGCAAGCTTGGTTCGCGTTGCCCTCTGAAATTGGTGAAGATTCCGTCGGTGTGTCTGAGGTATTACCGAAATTCCTCCGAAGGCAGGGAGTGTTTCAAGCCCGCTCATGGCAGAGTTTGGATGGGTCGTGTGCTTTCCACAGCATTGGTCTTAAATTGTTGGGATGCACAGGGGAATGGCAGTGGCTAGGTGGTTTATAGTCCCAAAGTTTCCGCTGGCTGCAGATGCTGACCACGTGCCCGCTCAGCTGATCCGCCTGGCCTGTGACTCGTTGGAGGGACAAAGAGCCCTTGCAGCTGTGGCACAGGCACCTCAAGCCAACAGTCAGGCTTCTTAGCACAGGAATCAGGACTTAATGTCAGGGGGAAGGAAGTAGGCACCTAGCAGCCTGTACCAAGACAGTTTTTGCTCGTCAGCCGAAGTAGACAGACCAGAGTGCAGACTTTTCCCTCTGAGGTATTGTCCCTAGCAAATTCCGAGCTTTGCTTGTAGTCTCATGTTTTGGGGTGTTTGAGGTCTCCTCTCTGAAGACATGGTGCGTTACTCATGTGGGCTTCACTGGATCCAAGACTTCCAGATCTCAATCTATTCAAAAAAAGCTGTGAGACAGAGGTGGCGTTTCATGAGGCAGCCATCTCTACATAGCGAGGCCGAATTCGAGGAGTACGTCTTGGACTTGATCCGGGCTATCCTGCAGAAAGTTAGCGCTTGGGCAAAGCTAGTTTGTTCTGGCGCGCGCGCTCAGCACCCATAATTCAGGAGACTTGCAACAAATCTTCTTAGAACTCCCAGGGCGTCACCTTTCACATGTTGTTTCATTTATGTGCATTGAACTCTGCGGGCAACCCCAGGAGATAAACCACCTGCCACCCTTGCAGACTTCCCACATTCCTCGTAAATTCGCAGGTTTTTTGAATCATGTTTTGCTCAGTGTTTGATGTCCTTGCGCGCCAGAGCCGCCGGAAAAGGTTGGCTAAATTTTGCAACAGTTCATGATCAGAAAGAAGCCGCCCAGAACGGCCAAATTGCCCATCTCACATGCACTATATTCTAAACTCCTACGATCCCCCTTAATTTATCCTAGAATACTCCTCTACATAGTCCCCTATATAACCCCCTTTAAGCAGATTAGACTAATCTCACATGCCTTTGTAGGCAAGACTAAGAGGCCCAGCAAACATGCCATGCCGACGATTGAGGTGAACTTGGCCTCCCAGATCCAGATGGTCTTGTACTTTCAGGCACACTACATGCAACACTGCTGCTGTTGAATCACATGGCAGCGCACCGGCCACGTAGTTCTGCGTGTCGAGACGGGTCGCTGGGTCGCTGCAGTAGCACTGGGATTAGAGGCCATTGATACCATGCTGGAGGTTTGCTACGGCGTGAGCTTATTGCTGTGATGGATCCCTCACATGGCCCTTCTGAAGAATCGCCATACCATGGCTGGAGAATGTTTTCTCCATATTGCCTGTGCTGCGGCATACGTATGCCTGTAGAACGTAGAAGATGTTGTCCATCAGCTTGCGACATCCTAGCAGGCAGCCATCCCATAAAGTACTGGCATGTGCAAGGTGGGTGTGCCTTGAACGTTCTCGCAAACCAGCGTGTCTTCGACGAAATTGTGGACACTTCGGGCGGAAAACATCTCGACAGTGAAGATGCTACTGGGGCCTTGCCGTCCTCTGCCCAGATCAGTTGTTGAAATTGCACCTCTTCGAGAATAAGCGCGGCCTAGTAGTGTGATGCAAGCCAGACTTGCTCTTCCAGAAGCGCAACAGCCTTCAGGTACCGTGGCCCCCATTTCAATTCCATAGTCGTGCTGGCTGGCCTTGAAGTTCATAACAAATTCAGCCAGACAACTCTGCATGCGGTGGAGGAGATGCGGCCGTCCAGTAAACCTATGGCTGCTCAGCTCAAACTTGCGGAGTTGACACTTCTTTTTACTTACGCGCGTGCTGCCACCTGAGCGCAGTCCAAACAAATGCCTGTTGCCTACCTGCATGCCGCCGCATCCTGCAGCATCGGTTCGTGCGGAAAGGGTAAACGCGTGTAAGCACGCTCAGGGCCTGCACATCACTGCTGCTCCCAATGATTCTGGACTCTCAGTGGGCGGCAGCTGGGCCATCGTTCCTCCTAGCAGCTGGCAACCGCTGCAGTATGCTGCTTGCCTTCCACGAACACCTGGCATCTTTTTGTAAGGTACTTAGTTGAATATAGTTAAACTGCATGCAAAGAAAAAGCTGGAGTTCCAGGGGCTTGGTCGCTCGAGGGCATTTGGGATAGCAACTCGCTTTGAGACGCAGACGGTGAATGGAGTGGACTGTGGAGTGCACAGGGTTGTGGGTCTCAAGACTTGGTGCCAGAAGGGATGTGTAATAGTGTGGCTGCTCCAGGGGTGGAAAAAAACTAGGGTTTTGGATGCAGGCCTTCGCACTTAAGCAGCTTGCTGTCAAACTCTGTTTTCGGAGTGGCGTTGTCACTTCCGAAAATGAACACCCTCATATTGCAATACCTTGGCATGCTCAAACGCTATGGCTGAAAAGTGTCACCATCGGGCACTGCAAATCGTAGAAGGCATTGTTTGATGGCCCGTCCCCGTCCGGTGTTTTTTTTGTCTCTTGCGGTGTCCAACTTCTACAAATGGCGATTTTTTCGCTCCAGAAATGGCGCATCAGAGAAGCGCTTTCAGCGCAGCGGTGCGAGCTTCCCAAACCTGAAGCCTCAAGCCAAGGTTGGCTTCCACCTTTGGGTGCCTCGGCGCATTCTTTTTGAATTCTGCTAAAGTAGAGTGGACTAATGGACAGCGAGCAAGAACTTTCTAGCCCCCCAACAAGACCTCCTCGATGTCCTGTGAAGCCTGCGGGTTGTCTGAGCTGAGGACTTTCCTTTCCTACCTGACCATGCAGAGAAATGGGGTGCAAAGGATCTGGAAAGCTTAGGCAGTCCCGCTTGCAACTGTCTGAGCGTCTCTGAGCAGTTAGCTGCCTTGTTGGGTTCCTTGTAGGAGCTACTCATAGAGTTTAGACAAAAGGCACCTGCCTTGCCAAGATGCTGACATATGTTTGGACCTGCCGCGCAGTTTTTCAGAGAGATTTACTTCTAAAGGTGCGCTTCCATCTGATGGGGGGATATCCTTGAATCCTTCAGCATTTGAAGCGTCTATGCTTGCCGCAGGCACGTACAGCATGCCAAGCCATGTCACCGATGTGAACGCATGCGCAGGTAGCAGAGCTAAGGGCTATGCACCTCACCACGCAAAAAACTTGGCTTGTCGCAGCCCAATCTGCAGAGGGCTGTGTATAAACTATAATGACTTCCCAAACTTTGAGTGTCTGGACCCGGTACTCAGAGCATGCAACAACAATCCTCAGGGGAACCCATGACTCTTATTATCACGTCCCTGTTATCCTAACACTACCTCTTTTCAGCAACTTCATGCACGGTACCACCATGACAGGTGGCGTGGAGTACCTAGCAGAGCTGCTGTCTGGCGGCCCTGCTTGGATTGCCCAAAGAGGCAGGGCTGGGCCTTGTTTCGGTTTTATGTTTGCGCGATTGATGTGGAAGTCCTGCGCTAGGACCAGCCACAGCACGTTACAGCCTGATTTATGAGGCTCCAGTGCGTCACCCGAGCTTTCTCAGACTGGTCAGCCAGACTCTAAGGGACCCCGGCTTGAGCAAATGTCCCAACGGTAGCAACCGAACAGTGGCGATTGACAACTAGGTTCCCAAAGCCTTGGTAATTCCATTGCCTAATGCCTCCGAATAGCCATTTTGGCTGAAGCATTTCTCTGATTAGCCACGCCGTACGCAGAACAAGTTCTTTCGCCACTGACGCCATGGCAGAGCTGACTTCAGTGGCTGCCCCGCCGAGCCCCGTCAAGGACGAAGGCAACGCAGTGGTGGATGACCCCAAGGCCTACAACACGGAGAAAGCAACGGTGAAGTCCGAGCAGCAGGCTGAGGAGCGGGAGCCCAGCACCATCATCCTCTTCTGGCTGTGCTGTGTCAGCGCCTTGGAGGGCTTAGATACACAGCTGGTGCCAGCTTGCCAGTTTGCACTGCAGCGAGACCTTGGTCTGAGCCTGGGACATTTCGCCATCCTGACCACCGTGCAGATGGTGCTCACCAACCTGGCTGCACCCTTCTGGGGAATCCTTGCAGACCGTGGCACCCTGAAGAAGAAACATATCCTGTTCATTGGCGCCTTGGGCGAGGGCCTTGCAGTCTCCATCTTTGCGTTCGTTCCAAACTTCTTTGTGATGGTGCTGCTGCGGGGTATGAGTGGCTTCTTCTTGGCCTCACTCCGACCTGTCTGCAACGGTCTCATTGCAGACCTGACCTCAGACAACCGGCGGGGCAAGATCTTTGGTCGCGTGCAAAGTGCTCTCCTCTTTGGCATGTTCTGCTCCCTGCTCATCGCAGGCAACGTTGCGAACCCCTACGTGGGTGACATCCCAGGCTGGCGCTTCCTCTTTGCTGGTGCCGGTCTTGTGGCCTTCTGCGTTGCTGCTGGGGTCGCTGGCTTCCTTGTGGAGCCACCGCATCAGCTGGAGGCTGGCTCGGAGAAGAAGGGCTGCGCTGCGGTGCGTACAGAGCTGTGCACAGTCTTGAATTTCCTGTGCATCCCAACATTTTGCGTCATGATCATGCAGGGCGTTTTTGGCACGATCCCTTGGAGTGTGATGGGCAACAACCTGCTCTACTTCAAGCTGTGCGGCCTGGAAGACTGGGAGGCAAGCATCCTCGCCTCGGAGGGCACCGTCATGGGGATGTTCGGTAACATCATCGGGGGCATGGTGGCCGACGCCCTTGCCAGGCGTTTTGGCTACCACGGCAGACCTCTCAGTGCGCAGATTACCGTGGCCATCGGCATCCCCTTGGTCTTCCTGCAATTCTATGGAATTCCTGCCGGCTCCGGAAGCTTTGGAACCTACTTTGCACTCATTGCTGGCTTCGGCATCCTGGGATCCTGGGCACAGTCAGGCACCAACTTCCCCATCCTCTCCGACATCGTACCCGCCAGCGACCGCAGCAAAGTGATGGCTTGGGAGTGTGCCATGGAGAACTCACTGGCAAATGCCATTGGCCCTGCCATGGTCTCCACTTTAGCCACAGGAGTCTTTGGCTACACCTTCGGTGAGGAAGAGAAGAACGGAAAGTCCTTGCACTCTGCGACGGCTCTTGGAAGCGCAATGGCGGCCACCATTTGCATTCCTTGGCTGATCACCCTGGCGGCCTACACGCTGCTCCACTGGAGTTATCCTCGAGACATGCGCCGCCTGCGTGCCAAGCAGCAGGCAGCAACTGAAGCTCATCTGTAGGCTGCCCCGATGGTGCAACCGACCACCCGGGTTAGCGCCCTCGGCGAGGTTTTCCTTGCGGGTGGAGCCACCAGATTTAATGGCGTGCCGAAGGCATGTCCACTGATGGCAGAATTTGGTAGCAGCCAGATCATGAGCTATGCGAACTTAATAAGCAGCCCAGAGAGCAACATCTTCAGATATGTTCAGTACAGCAACGACGCATCGCTCTTCATCTGGCACTGCACGGAACTTGCGCAGGCTGAGGCATTTTTTAAAGATGCCTCTCAGCGTGAACTTGACACAATGGGCACGCTTGATGTGCTCCTAAAGTCTCGAATTCAATATTTTTGATCTTCGTGAGGTGCGCGCGCAATCGCACGACCGCCTCCATTCGACGCAGCCTCATTCAGGCGAAAGCGTCTATAGTGGGGCCAGGCCTCTAGATGACGCCGTGGTCCTCTGACCTTAGGTCTTCTGGGCGCTGGGCAGCTCGCGAGTTCTGTGGGGGCAGGAGTCTTCTCCACGGAGTTGTTGCAGAATTGCGAAGGGCTGTAGACTCAGACCACCTGCTTCCACAGACCTCACTTGCTTTCCATGCCCCGCACAGAGTGGCGCGTGACCTACAAGCTGGATTACGCGACCCTACGGGTTTGAAGCTCTATCTCCTTCCAAATCACTGTAAAGGCAAACGGGAAGTCGCAGAACAGTCCAAAAGGGACCTTGCCGTGCCTGCAATGCAAGGTGCGCGTTGAAAGCATTGGAGTGAGGCCACAATGCCGCCAAGCCCATCATCGGAGTTGTCCGAGATCGCCAGGACGCTCCGGAGTTCCTCATCATGACCTCCAAATAATCCTGCTGAGCATTGCCTGGGGTCGGTCTGTCATGTGATACTTCACGAGCGTGACACTTCACGGGCGGCCAGCGGCTTTGGCCCCGTTCGTCTCGTTTCAACACCGTCATGCCTGAATCGGCAGTCATTCGTCCGATCGTCACATGGTTTGGGACCCACTTACACTCAGTCAGGCAGGCGTAGTTCGCCTGGACGCCTGCTGTTGTCTTGGCATTCTTTTCTGAGGAGTTTGGGCCCAGAGCTCTGGGCCACCGCTCCCTACTGGCTGTGCCGGACTCGGTGGAGATGCGAGAGCGCATGAACAGGCCCAGTGCAAATGCAATGGCAATGAGGGCCATGGTAGATTCAGGGAAGAACGGCTACAACATCCAGAGGGATGATAGGAACAATGATGCCGTACGTCCCAACAGGCAACTGCACCCCAGGAAGGCAAGTTTGCGTGAGTCGAACATTGCTCATGTCACAAAATTATTACTTCATGAAGTTATTGTCAGTCTAGAGGCATGTGATGGCATGTGGCATTGAGATGGGATCTGACTGAGTTTGGCGCCATAGTTTTGCTCGTGGCATTGGCTGTGTCAAAGTTCTGCGTTATTGTCGTATAAATAAAATCTGCGATCATGTGAACAAACTCACATGCTGGCCGTCATTTGGCTACAGCAGTGTCAGCAGACATCTTCAGAACATCAAAACGAGTCTAGACATTGTTTAAGGGTTCCGCAAGCCCATGGATGCAGAGAAAGCCAAGCCCAGAGCAGACAATCAGCGTGCAACAGGGCCCAAGGAGGTAGCAGGAGTGGGCCCAGACACAGAGCGGGCCACTCTGTGTCGTCTTTCTCCCTGCTGCGTCCAACAGCCTGCCCGCTCAGCTGGAGCTCCACACCTCCCTGAAGTCAGTGGGCCATTTCAAGTTGCACTCTCACTGAGACCCCCCTGAGTTGGAACCCTGCTACATCTCGGCAGCCGCTGCAAGAACAGCAACATGATTTTGCAATGCGTCAGCTTCATGACAACATCACGAAGTTGAAGAAGTTGTTGTTGTTGTTGTTGTTGTTGTTGTTGTTGTCGCTGTTGCTGTCGCTGTTGCTGTTGCTGTTGTTGT
>CAJNIZ010044604.1:82838-100440 GCA_905231905.1 Symbiodinium pilosum | reverse complement strand
TTGCTATTGCTGTTGCTGTTGCTGTTGCTGTTGCTGTTGCTGTTGCTGTTGCTGTTGTTGTTGTTGTTGTTGTTGCTGGCCTTTGTAGGAGTTACGACGGGCCTCGATGTTTGAGGCTACCGTGCGCAACCTCTGTCTGCGCACATTGAGAGCATTGAGAGCTAAAACATGTCACTGTTTCCACAGATTCAACCAAGCCTACATGTCCCGCATTCGCCGTATTTATTCCCGAAAGGCCTACCATGTGCCTGAAACCTGAAATTTGTCTCTTGCTACAGTAATTAAATCAACGCAGGCTAAAGTTCCGCCAGTGGTTCCGGCCAGTGGCGCCAATGATAGCAGAGGAGGCTTTGGAGGAAGTCTTTGGGCGCTCAGCTGCTGGGACGACTTTCTCCCTGGCGGTTCGTAGGGAACAGGAATGAGTTGCAGGGAGTCTCATACGGGACCACTGTTGGCTTCAGCCCTTCATTTCTTGTTCTAAGTTTTTTGGAGAAATATAGGCATGTAGATTTTCTTATGGCCTTCACCTCTCAATTCTGGTATCTTTGCATTTGTAGATTGAAGATGTTCATGCAAGTATGTGCGCCTGTATGTATGTATATGTATGTATATGTATATACGTGTTACTTGGAAGGCAACAGCCAAGGAATTACGAGATCACGGCACATTCAGGCGCGTTTACTTGCCAAACATATTAGGTTCTCAAGGGTACCCACAGGTCGGGCCAAGACCATCTGGGCCAAGACCTTGTAGCATGTCATTGCCTCGCAATTAGGGCTCCCACAGTGCATGGGTGGGCTCACAGAACAGCTTGCATCGAAACCATTAAAAAAAGGGCTAGACATGCAGAAGAAATCTTCGCAATGCCTGTCCGTGCCTGTCCCTAAGTTACAGTCCAGAGCCCGGAAACCTGCAAACATTCAGCCCTTTCAGCGGCATGCCGCCTGAGGTCAAGTCGCCATACATGACCATGGCTCCAAAGGTCCGCCCGGAGGCAACAATCCCTTCACCGCAGCAACGAAGAAAGCCCTCCCCCTCGAAACTGTTGGGCCAGCAATGGTTAGGTCTTGTCATTGTTTGGCAGAGATGATCGTGATCAGGGTCTCAGCTCCAGGCTTTCGAAACGAATGGAACAGATGCAAGACAATGCAAGGGAGCAAGCGTATAGCAGTCCTTGGTGTCAGGATTTCTGTGAATCTGCATGTCTGAGGAGGTCCCGCTGGCAGAGGGTTCTCAGATCGCATGGAACAGCATCGGCAAGAAACAGAGCCCTGAAAGAAGTCTTTTTTTTGCTGCCCTTGCTGTCAGGTGTTGGCGAAATTTCCAGCACTGTCGCATTTGGATGGAACAGCGCGCCACCAATCCGCGTCTGGGATTGCTGAGAGTTTCTGATGAACACACGGGGAAGACAACTACAGTCTGTTTGGGTTTGCCGTTTGGGTTCGGGACCGATGGTTCGGGGCAAGCTTGGCGTCCTGAATATATTTGAATTTTTGAGCTGTAGAGTCGACTGGGAGCTCCGTTGTGAGGCAGCTTTCACGTGCAGCCTGTAGGCACGCGAGCCTTTTGGCAAAACCTTGCCATTTGCAGTTTCCTGGTTCGATTGAACTTGCGCGGGAGTCAAGGGGCATGCGTTCAGTGTGCAGTTCTTGGTTCAAGGTCAGCCGAGAGGATGAGCCCTGGGTCCACGCCTTGCTGCTAGCTGTCGGCCGATGGACTGGCCTCGCAGCTCCCTGGATTTCAAAAAAGAGGTGCAGATGGGGCGCCTCACTATCTATCACAAGATGGCGCAGGAATGCCTTAGGACTTTGAAAGCCCCTCCAGTGTGTGAGAACCCAGGCTCTCATCAATACGAGCTTCAACTCCAGAGGTAAGCCCATTGTGAACCGCGCAGAGGACACCTGTGACGGCACACGCACGTCATCAAGCTGCTTATGCATTGTGGCCTTGCTGCCATGATCATGACTGTGGTCGCATTTGTGGCTTGCACAGCTGCTGCTGCCACCATTTCCACACACAATTTAAACGATTGTTCCGATTTCACTTTCCGCAACTTCAGAGTATGGGTCACACAAGCCCTCTACTATGATGCCAACTCTGCAAATTGTGACACGAATCAGAAGCCCTGATACTGGGCAGGGAACGGGACTGTTCAATGCTGGGGGCGGCTGGGCATGAGTGGGAGTTGCTTAAGTAGGACCTTCATCATTTTTGACTCGACCGTGGGGTGAAAAAATGAAGATTTTCCCCAACCTAGCCCTGGGTGTTAGAGGGAACCCTATGGTCAAGTTCCCCATCGCAGGATTGCCTCATGATGCTAGAGGAGATGCCCGCCACCTGGATTATGATTAATCTGTTCGCTCCTTTTCTATGCTTGTTCTAATATGAGTATACGACGTATACGACAATATGGGTTGGCCAAAGTCCGAGCTTTCGGAGAATCACCCGCAGATGAGTTCGAGTTGTCTTGGGGGTCTCAGGGACAACTGCGGGCAAGAATATCTTTTCCCAAACAACGAAACCGAAGTCAACTGTTGGCGGTGCGGTGTGGGGGTATGGCATGGTGCCTCCCGTGCGCGCTGCACCCGCCACCACCTCAAGTCTTGAAGTGCCTACTCACTTTACCTTGCGTCGAAAACATGCGAGAACATGTCTGCAAAAGGACGGGGGGCCCGAAGGTGCCCTCCCGACAGAAGGACACCCGCAGTCTTTGCCAAGTGACTTGTGTTTGAGACCTTTCAGTCACAAGCAGTGTGTTACAAGGAGCACGTCATCAGGTGTCAGGTCCTGCCTTGCTTTGGTTACTTGGGCCGATTCAGACAGCGGTAGTTGCTTGGAGTACGTCTCAGGTCCGGCGTCCTAGCTTGCGAGAAAGCTGCAAGATGTCACACTAGCTTGCGTTTACCATGCTCGCATATTTCTGCCCACCATGGCTCGGAGCTCAGGATCTCGACTATGTTCTCATCCACAATTGGTTGTTTCGCGCGCCTGCCGCGAAAGTCCGGCAGACTGCAAGTTCATGAACAAAAACTGCAAGACCGAGTCAGCGATCAGAGAGCCAATTTGGTTTGCTTGAAGCTGCAATTTGTTGCCCTTTCACCTGGGCATTCGGTTCTGCAAGGATTTCTGGAAACCCTTCAGCAACTGCAGACTCATTTGGGAAGCTTGATTATTGAGACATGTTCGGGCAAGAAATGCTTCTTTTTCTTGCGCAGGTATCCACTGGAAATCCGATAGATGAGCCGACTTCACGGGAAGTGCGAGACGGTTTTGGGGCAGATACTACATGAATCAGGAACCGGCACAATGCTGATAGCTCAGGTCGATGTAGAAAGCCTTATGCTGATGGCATACTGCGGCTCAAGACAAGCCATGTGTGCTCTGTTTAGTATGCCGAAGGATGTATGGAGAATTGCAGAGCAGAGTTTCCCACCAAGCTGGCAAACCCAACCTAGAAAAAATACTCTTTAGGCGAGCAACAAAGCACCACATAGAAAAGCCACAGCTTAGCTGCATTGATCGACAACAGCTGTAGATAGTTGCGCTGGCCAAGCCATGGCAATTCGTATCATTGCTCACGTTCCCTTCTCAGCTGCTCTTTGCTTACATGCTAGGCCAGATTTTGGCCATCCAGTTGGTTACCCGGTTTGCAAGCGGATAGATGCCACAGAAAAGGCGGCAGCAGCACGCGACTCCGTGGTCTCGAATTTCTTCAACTTCCTCCACTCAGGAAGGTACTCGCCAAGCCTGCTTCAGCCTTTGTGGTATGCGGGAAAGACCTTCAGCGCTGTTATTTCTTGTGCCGCACAGTGATTTGATTTCTACCAAAGCTACTTGCAACTATGCATGATTCTCGCTATTGGCTGAACAGACAGCTGCAGAGTTACAACTTAGGTGGTTTCAAATACTGAGACTTTGGCGAAGAATCTAGACTCTTAAATTGCCCGGATCCTTGCGGCAGCGCAGGTCAGGCTATGTTCTGTTGTGCTCCTTGGCCGCTACAGTGTCCAAGCTTGAGGTATCCTAAACCCGCCAGTCTAGACTCCGAAAAGTTGGAACAAAATGTGCTACAGTTTCTTATTAGGCTTCATGGGGGTACGACTAATTACTTATAGTCATCAGCTGCTTGACTTAGGGAAGGGTAGATCTTCAACATGCCTGCCAGCGACTGAGGTGGCTTCGCATTGCTGGTCCTTGCTGGAGTTGAGCCTCAGAATTCTGCGGCTGAAGGTTTCAGGCTTTACAGGGTTCCTTTGCAATCCTTTCGGCATCGTTCGGCCATCATCTCCAAACTAAACTGTGCTTCCTTTCTGAGGTTCTTGATCTGGCAATGTGAGTAGAGTTACGCGGGTATGTCTGGGCACTCCAAAACAGCATATGACCCCTCTTACAGGCACCTGCAAAAGAGGCCCACCGTTGGAAACAGGCCCTGCGCATCAATCTTGGCAGGTCAGCAGGTGCAACGAATGAGTTTGAACGTCTGCCTGTGATGTACCGATGATTCTCTCCTGAATCCTGGCGGATTCGCACTGCCACATGTTGCCTTAGAGCCTCATTTCCTGGAAAAGTCCTGCGTTGCTTCTGGGCAAGCTACGTCACCGCTGCATCCTTGAACCCTTAGCCAAACAGCTACGTAAGCAACCGGCACAGGTCATAGGACATCCCCAGGTTGGGGAGGAAATAGTACATGTACTCAGTGGATCCCTATATAATCCCTGTACATCCCCATAACATGGGGGCCCAATAATGGAGAACGAAATGGAAACTGGGATTATGGGGTAGCTTGACTTGCACTAGCCATGGGCATTCATAATGCGCATTCTTGCACAGCTCCGTGAAGCTCCCAAATCTGAACCCAGCTCCAACTGCGTAGATACCAAGCTTTCGAATCATGAGCCCTTATTGCAGCTTGTAGGTTCATTTTTTGACGGGAGTCCTAATGATCAGCTTCATAAAAGTTTCAAGGGCGTGTAGTGGGAGCTCCGTTGTGAGATGCTCAGAGTGGAGGTCATGATGGTAGCCACTTTCGACAGTCGAGAAGCACGAGCAGCCCCGCCTGGTTGGGTGCGGGGCTAAGAGGTTTTTTGAGACGTGGCAGGAGGCAGGGAGGAAGATAAAAATGTAAACTAGTTAGGGTTTCCAGGTTGGGCTCATCCTCTAATCCTCTAGGCGTCAACGGATGACAGACGCAAAAGAAGAACAGCAGACCTCTCACACGGATTAGGCCCTACTGACCCAGCTCTATAGGGCCCCAGGCCGGTTGCAAGTTTGGAAACCTAGCAAGACGAAGAAGCATTGTTTTCCTCCGCCACCGAGCGTTCCTGTGCTGAAAAAGCCTGAGGAAAGCCAAGGCAAGTTTGAAAACCGCTGGCTCAATGAGTATGTAGCCTCCACTTTCCTGACATCCTGTGACCGCCTGCATGAGCTGCGTGGAGTAGAAGCGTGTGACATTGCGGCGGCACCCGCGAGCACAAGGCGGACTAATCGCAGCAATGCAGTGACTCCTACCCAATGTGAAGCTTTTCACAGGATTGCCCATCGTAACATCACGTGTCTTAGCCATTCTTAGTCTGTAGAACCCGACGTCTGCTTGGAGCCTTTGGTTTCAGGAGCGCTTCGTGGCTGCCACGAGCTCCAACCAGTCCGGTGCTTGTTTGTCTAGATCTACTCATCTACTCTACATGTAGCTTTGCATGTCAAATCTTGCTTGCATCGCTAGAAACCATACAGATCCAACCCCTGACCATGAGACATGCACTTGAGCCAATGTTGTTTGTTTGATGCCTGTACCAAAGTTGGCACTGTCTTCCTGGAGTGGCACGGAATCTGGCTATATTATGTTCGCATAAGATATTATTGTGGCAAGTTTAGTAGTATTAGCATTTCTAGTGCTATCATTCTTACTTTCATTCTTATTACTATGGTTCTTATTATGATGTTTCAGGTGGGTCTCATGTGCCTTCCTCCTCTCTGCTGCGTCCATCGTGCTGAGCCAAATTCTCAGTTAGGCCTTGTGAACCCATCTTGCGGGGAGAGTGGGCCATACACACAACTTCACAGGTTGACGAGGACAACAGATGTGCGTTGACAAGACTTGAGAAATTTGCATGCCGAGAGAAGGATGTGGCTGGTAGTAGGCTGGAGACATCTGAGCGCCTGGCAGCGCCTAGCGAGGTTCTGTACAGTGTAGGGCTGTGTCTGGAAGCAGCCAGTTGCTCCCAGGCATCAACTACTTGCCGCGGTTGGAGGGCGAAGGATGACAAGGCGAGTTGCTATATGAGACAGCGAAACTGTGCAGGTGAGGCCAGGCTGAGAGAGAGAGCTCTGTGAGGCTTTGGGTCGGGTAGGACTGGGTAGAAGCTTTGGCTGTTGCAGCTCCACGTTGCAAGCGCTGGCCTGGGCACAGTGTAACCGATTCGACCAGACATCTCAGCGACTGAGTTGAGACCGCGTGCCCTCTTCTGTAGCACCTTTGTGCTCAGACTTCTTAAAGGGGCGGCAGCAGCGGGGACAGAGCAGGCATGGGGGTTTGTCTCAGGCTTGCTCCAGGCACCTGTGTAGAGCTTGTGCAAGTAATCAAATCCGCGTTGCAAGGATTTGTCAACTTGTTTGCCCGGTGCTGCTGCCCCACGTTCGTACAGTCAAATTTGGCTGGATCTCCTGTTCCCCAGGGCCTAGAAGGACTGAGACGTTGCCAGCGCAGAACCATGTAGAGGTCTTCATGATGAGCAACTAGGAGGACATTGCCCGGCCGATAATTGAAGAGCCTTGGGAAACATGGGAGCCTGCACATCTCGAGCGGCGCATGAGGCCGGCAATGCCAGCGCGTGGCCCCATAGGCAGTGTTATCCTATGTGGGTTGCTTTGCATGACAGCCGGGGAAGGCATTTCCGGATCCTGTTTTGGGATTTGGGCTCTCGGGGGGAAGGCAGAATGCTTCTAACTGCATGTCTCAAATTGAGGGGCACTGTGTAGGGGTCCTTGTAGCAAGGAGTTGTTTGTGTGGACTGTCAGGCGTGAAGCGGCTCCGGTGTTAAGAAATAATCCTTTGGATGCTTACATCTGGCATTTTAGCCTTGCCTTCAGCAATGTCCCAGGGGCCCAGGGGCTTAACACATTTTAGCATGAAGCTCACGCCTACAAGGCAGTGTAACTGCGATGTTTCATGTCCTTGTCCTGGTTCATGCCACCAAGGTTCTTCGAGTCTCGGATTTGCTCGAGTTACACGGCCCGCCTCCCGCACATGAGGATTTGCAACGAGCAAACCTGTTAGTGAAGTGGAGTCCCGAGCTGTTCACGGTTTTTGTTTCACATCAGTGGCTGAGCAAGGGCCATCCTGACCCGGAGGGCTTACAGCTTCAAGTTCTGCAGAAGGCATTGCGGAACGTGATTGATGGCACCATCTCAGTGGAATCGGATGTTGTGTCACAGTTGCGGCAACAGTTCAGGTCGCTGTCTGGAAAGGAGAGGCGGCAATTGGCCAGTGCCTACATTTGGTTGGACTGGTTTTCAATTGCACAGGAGCCAAGTCCAGACACCGAGCTTGGCATTCGATCGATTCCTTTTTACGTGGGGGCCTGCCAGCTCTTCGTTGCGTTGGTTCCTCCCTTCCCACATCTCGTCACACAACAAGATTGCGATTTTGCCAGCTGGCTATCACGAGGGTGGCGAGCTCAGAGTGTAGTCACCTACAGTTGTGCCTGCCCATTGCTTAAGTACATGGCGCCAGCATTTGCATGCGGTAGTGGCTGGACACCAACTGCCCTAATGCAAGCTAAATACGGAAGCATGACTTCATGTCAGCGTTCAGGTGGTGCCGAGCAGAGATGTGGTGTCAGCTGCTTTCTGATAGGCAGCTGGGCTGGGAGCCTTGTAGTGTCGGCGAACAGGATCTGCCTTCTGAGAAAGTTTTTAACCGTCGGCATCTTGAGAACACCTACAGTAGTTTCCCTTTTATTTCCATTATCCCCAATACATCCCCAATATAACCTCTAATGTTACCCCAATGGGTACGTATAAATTGTAATGCTTGCTGATCGCTTTGGCGGCCTTTGAGCCCCTTCAACTTGCCACAGGTCGGCAGATTCGAACGTGCCGATGATTGTCATCTCCAGTGCAGACCAAATTGAATTCGCGCTTCCGCTGCAGTGGGTGCAAAACCCAGTACACGAAGGCTGCGCCTGCTGACTGCTACTGCCAGTCTGTGTTAACCAGATTTCTGCGGCTAGCTCATGAGAGTGTGCTTGCTTCTCAGGATAAGGATCCAACTTCTACCTTGCTCAAAGGATATCGTTCTTGTTTTCATAGGGGTTCATGATGTTCAGAAACCTCCAGAGAGTGGCAGGCGAATTCACCTGCGATGCTGACCGCCTCAGAGTAGCTACCTTTGTGCAAGCAGCGCTTGACAACAAGCTGCGCCGTTTGGAAGCTGCTGGGAACATGGATCTTTTCAGGCACCTCGTCTTTCCAGCCCGTGTGTTGAACGCCATCCGTGGTTTGGTTTTACCTCTAAGGGAATGCTTCAATTTGATAGCCTGCTCTAAATTGTCGCAGTACATGCTTCAAGCTGCATGTGCGCAGAGTTGTAGGACGGTTTGCCTACATTAAAAACACCATCGGATACCATGATCAGACTATAACATGTGCCGTATATACAAGACATGCAGTTTACATATTACTGCATTACACTGTATAGAAGCTGTGAAAACGCGGCGCCGTTCCTTTAGCTGTTCATTACTTTTATTGACACACTGCAGGCAGCGGTTTGCAGCTTTTGGGGGTCTGGGACCACCAAAAGGCTGTACGGTGCTAACAAATCCAATGAAGTTCTGAAAAGACGCTTGCTGCGTCAATTAGTTTCGAGGAGTCTCGAGAAGATCCCGCGCCAAAGACCTTGCAAACGTTGCTTTCATTGACTGCAGTGCCTATAAAACCAAGAAAGCTGCGCAAACACATTGTCAGATCTTGCGCACGTGTGTGCTTTATGGATGTTCGAAAGCGAGTTTCAAATGACGTGGCCATTTTGGCTGCAAGAATGCCCTCATAAAATGAGGAGCTTCCATTATTTTCCATAGGGGAATGAACCGAGATGACCTCAGGCTCCTGATCCAAGAGGTCGTTGACGAAGCCTTGGAGAGGGGACGGGGTCACGGGAGGCGCTCAGACAGCCGCGATCAATGTCGCAGAAGCCGGCCAGCCCATCACTTGATGAGAAGCTTGCGCGACAGACGATCAGACAGTAGGGATGGCTACCAAAGGACCCGAGGTCGACAAACTCGATCAACACAATCACGTAGCTTGGACCGTCATGGGGAGCAGCGACGGGACGCCAACCATAGGCGGGAACGATCCCCGCTCCTGCGCCAGCACCGTCGACCCCTCTCCAACAGTTCACCTGAGCCGGGCAGCGTCTCGGGAGGAAGGGCACCCTGGGTGACCTGTGATGAAGTAGCAGACCTTTTGGAAAGTGGAGTGAACTCTTCTGAAGTGGTCCGGCGGATTAGGCGCCGAGACTTGGGATCACCTCCTCGGCAGCCTCCACACGAAAACCCGGGAGGCTCAGTTCGCTTTCGAAGAGCTGCTGTGCCAGTGCCGCGCCAAGCTTCTTCAATTCGTTCTAATCAGGCAGCTCACCATCCCAGCGGAGAAGAAAGGAAGTCGCTGACACACCCTGAGTTGGCTGGAGTTTCTTCCAGCATTCCGGGGTGGGTAAAGGCCTCTTCCGTGGCGAGTGGTTGGCCAACAGCCGAGTTTAGTTCAGCACCCTTCCGAAAACGTGCCCTTCCGCCGGATGAGTCGTTGGTACAACCCGAGCCTGCCGGGTCTCCACGCCGCCAAGGATGTGATGATGGCACGCGTTTGCCAGACATTTCAGGCGATTCCGTGCCAATTTTCGGGAAGCAGGCCCGTGCTCCGGACGCACCTTCTGGTGGAGCGGATGACCCGGAACCAGTGTTCAAAAAGAAGGCGACCCCCCCCACCAGTTCCGGATCCCCCTTGTGAGACCACAGGCGACGGGCTTGGTCCCACCCGACCAAAAGTTGGGAGATACCACAAACAGGATCCCGCCCCTGCTAGTCTCGCTGCTCGCGAAGAGGCAGGTATTCAAGAGTTTGTGTCCCGCGCAATGCGGATTTATACAACTCTGAAAGGTGGCGGAGTAAATATGGATATCATTCACATCGTGGAAGCTCAGGGTGCTGTAGATGAAGCGCGCTTCCAGACACACACCGCGCCAAACAGGGCCTCCACTGGGCTGCGGTACGTCCGGCTCATGGAGAAATTCCTGGATTGGTGGGACTCTTTACTTGCGCAGGATCGCGAAGCCAGTCTTGCCGGAGAGGGTGACCTGGGACGTCCTCCATTGTCCAGGCTCACAATCCTCCGGTATGTTGAGACCATCATTGATGAAGGGGTGGGTAAATACACCCCCCGAGTCCTTGTGCATAGCCTGGAGTACTTCAGCGGAGTCTTAGGTTTCCCGCTGGAGTGGACCAGGTGGAGTCGCATTAAGAGGTTGACAGACCGCTATGCCAAGCGTGCGGGCAAAGGTTCACAAGCTCCAGCCTTTCCCAGACCCTTTCTGGAGTTCTTGGAGCGTACGACGCTGGATCTTGCCGTGCCGAAGCCACTGAGGTTGCTCAGCGGCAGGCTTCGACTCTGCGCGCAAGCCAGCATCAGGTATGATGACCTGTTGCGCACAGCCCTGCGCTCGTGCGAGTGGATACGGGACCGGGGCACGGTAAACATTCGAGGGCTCAGGTCAAAAGCAGCCCAGACCAAGACGGGCCCTCGAGTTTGGGTTGCCAGCTATCTCGCTGCCAACCCAGCGCACGACAAATGGTTGGTTGCCACCATGCAGCTGGTGACTGAAGCCCATGGCCAAAGCTGGATGGAACATGACCACTTTGGACGTGCTTGCTCGCCGGACGGAAAGGAGTTTCTGAACCACCCTCCAAAGTTGCCGGATGACGTGACCTGTCTTCGGGAGTTCCTCGTTTCCCAGATAAAGTCAGGAGTGGACGTTGGCCTGTCGCTGGAGGAGGCGAGCGCATTTCGCTTTCACTCGCCTAAGCCCACCTTAACATCCCTCATGCAACACAGCAATGTGGAGCCAAAGGTGGTCCGTTTCGCTGGAGCTTGGAAAGATCGGCACGAGACGATGCCAGATACGTACCTCAGAGAGGCACAGAGTCTGGTTTTGTCCGCCCAGGAGAGATGCCTGGAGATTTTGAGGAACGGTGGAGACCTGAACAGACTGGAGTCTGCAGGAGTCCCGCCGGGCCAACTTCCCAAGCCACACGAGCTCGGAGCATCTAGCAACGCCATGGCCCGTGACACGGCGTCCGCTCGGCATGAACTACTGCCGACGGACGTCCCGGTTGAGTTCCTGGATGCCATGATGGCCAACAATCGCATCCCGGAGACGGATGAGCTGGCTGTGGAGGCCACAAACGACAAGCCGGAGGTGCTTGAGCTGGTATCTCCAGCAACTCCTGCAGCGCCTTCTGAGTCGGTCATCGCTGTCGAGTCGGATGACTCGGACAGCGAGGATGATTTGGTGGAGTTCTTCGTGCAACTCGCTGATGGTAAAAGCGGCAAGGTTCATCTTCCAAAGCATGATCTCACCCCGTCTGCGGAGAAGGTGGTTCCACGATGTTCCTCTACAGGAGCGGAGTACCGCAAGCTGATTGCCGAGACTGAAGTCGCAGGCGAGGTGAAGTGCTTCAAGTGCTTTCGACAGCTGGGGGCCGATAACTGCGCAAGCATCTGTGGTCACACGGAGCAGCGTGCAGGTCAACTAATGAGATGCGTGAGGCCATGCGCCATGGGTCGGCATGGCAATCTGGCAAGGCACCGCTGCCTGAAGCATGCAACCCTGGATGATCTAGAAGCCGTGGAGCAGGGCGCCTGAGTCAAGGTTTGGAGTGTGCAGTGTAGAGCCCCGTCCCTGAACACAGGGGAACGCACGGGTTGACAGTCTATCTGTTTGCGCCTGCGCGCAGAAAATGATACTTGTAGCGAGGTAGCGGGCTCAGAGCAGAAATTCGCTTGACACGGCTTGATTTAAGAGCAGCGAGCGTCCGCGCGAAGTGATTGGTTGCGTGAGTGCAGCAGAGCAAGTGGGACAAGCCTGTTGGGCTTGTAGTGTCGACGCGCGGCTGTGCGCGCGGTCGGCTCAAGAAACCCTTGCCTGCAGAAGAAGGGCTCTGGCCGACACCCTGTACTTGGCTAGTTCCCCGCCCTCCAAAACCTCAGTCAAGGTCGAGAGGCAACGCCATGGCAATGCACAAAGCAGCTCAAAGCGAGCGTTCATGGGAGCCGCAGTAAGGTTTGATGTTCACGAAAGCGACTACTTGTTGCTGGTGAACCGGGGTGCTGAAACCCATGAAGCATTTGCCTATAAATTCCCGAAAGGGACCGACCTGGAGGATTTCCTAAAAGACACCTGTAGCAGAAAAGCTGCCTACAAAGATTCTGAGGGGCTGATTGCGGAGTACGACAAGTCCCCGCCAGTCTCATGGAACGTCTTCAGGTCCTCCGATGATGCCGCAGCTCTGCGAAAATTGTGGTCGCTTTCGCAGCAGCTAGCTAAATCGGACCTGGAAACCTTGGCCTCAGCAGGCACCGATGGTGAGCCCAAGCAACGCGTTTTAACGCCGGCATCCATCGAGTTGGAGCAGCTGGCCATTCAGAGCGGCATGCCTCGTCCGATGAGTGATCGAGAGAGACCATCTCTTTTTACGCTCACGAAAGTGAGACAAACCATGGATCCCACTGGGGGCGTCTTTCTCCACATGGAGTGGGAGTCCTATGTTTGTTTGGAGGATGAGTCAAAGCTCTCTCGGGAAGGCAAGCTGCCGAAGTCGCGCCCAGAGGTTGTACTGTCCGATGGGAAGGGCCTCACAGTCCAGCCTCGAGATTCAGAACTTCGCAGACATCATGTGGATGACCTGCTACGCTTGACTGAGGTGATGGATCTGAGGGCTAGAGCCTTCCACATGCTTAAGTACGCCAAGTTCGAGACTTACGAGATGCTAGCTGATCGCTACGTGGGGTTGTTCAGAGCTACTGTCCCTGAGGGTATGCGTTCACCGACAGTGAATGAGATACGCCGTGTGGACCGACTCATACATGAACAGATTTTGCGCTGGGTATCTCAAGGGCAGGGCGAGCATGACGCTGGCGTACACTATTACGCAAGCAGTGACGACCCCCTATGGCAGCTGTTAGCCCCTGTGAAGGAGGACCTACCTGACCAGGGTAAGGAAAAGCCTAGCGAGGCGCGTAGCAAGCATGGAGGCTCTAAGATCCACCGGGATGATGATGAAGCTGGGCCCGGGAATTGGCACGGTCCACCCTCATCGGAGGCAAAGAGGAAGACTCCAAACACTGAGCAGGATGACGGGAAGAAGCGTTTCTGCATGGTGTGCCAAAAGAAACATTGGCCAAGATGCCCCCTACCAGAGGGTTTCCGTAAGAGCCAGCGCGAAGAGAAGAAGAGGAAGAAGGAGTCTGCCAAGCAACTAGTGGCTGATGACAAGCAGAAGCCGCAAGGGACTCCAGACGAAAAACATCAGTCCAACGAAGCGCCTCGGACAAAGAAGCCAAAGAAGTAGGGATTCGGCTCGCTGGGGCGTGTAGCAGGACACGTCCAGCAGCAAGAGGGCAATTCAAATGTCCTGCAAGACATTCCTCTCTGGCAGCCAATTGAGCCTGTCAGAGATGCATTAAACCGTGGTCTAAGCAATGCTTCGACGCACGATGAGGCTAATAGTATTTTGCATGCTTCTGTTTTTCCGCCTTGGGGTCGCCTCAAGGGCAAGGATGTCTTTAAACGTCCGACCGATTTGGCAGCCGATTGCAGTGAAGCCACAGTTCTCCATTTCGCGCCTTGCAGCGCCACTTTTTCAAGAGCTAGGGAAATTCCACTAGTTCGATCGAGGGCAGTCTCTTTTCCTTTGAGGAGTGAGAGCTTCCCTCAAGGAATACCGGAGCTCCTCCGGGGCCTGAGCAAGAGGACCAGGCTCCGAGTCCACAAGGAAACTCGGATGGCCGTCATGGCAGCAGAATTGTGTGCGGAAGCTCATTCGTCGGGGAGATTCTTTTCTCTCATGCACCCAGGGAGATCGATCGCTCTAGACCTGGAGAGTTGGCAGCGCCTGTGCGCCACAGAGGGAGTGTTCGTCTCATATCTGCACACACGCATGTTCCATGACTCTTGTTGCAGACAGTCCAAAGTTGTCATTCACAACATGCCATCGTTGTGCCAATTTATTTCGAGACGCTGCAAGACCTCACAGAGATGCAGCAGAACAGACATGGCACACACCGGCTGGAAAGGTCCATGCGTGGGGCTCCGGAAGTTGCCTGATCATGAGTTGGACGAGCCCAGGGGTTTTTGTGAAGCCTACGCGCATGGACTTCACAAGCATTGCTTGGACACTCGCATGTGCAACGTGAAGTTCGTAGAGATTTTTTGCGGTCCTTGTGCAACACTTTCAAATACAGTTGCGATGAAGTTTGGAATCACCCCTTTCTCTTTTGACTCACTACCCGGCCCTACCAGGGCCGAGAAGCTGGCAGGGGCAGAGGAGTTGAGCGTCAGTGCCCAGGATCCTAGCCGGGTAGTTCGACTTGAGATCGAACAGGGAGCTGGACCTCAAGGAGCGGAGACGCTCAAGGTGGATCACCACAAGGCCTTACAATGGTGCAATGTCGTAGGCTGCGAGCGTATTGCACTTCGTTTGAGAGAGTTGAATTGGATCAAGTGTGTTGGGGAGTCGAGTGCAGTCTTGATGCGTCAGAAGTCTGCAGATTTGAATTCTTCTTGGACTGCCCGCAAGTTGGGACTCAAGCCGAGAACGGAGTTGATGAAAAAGATCCAAGAGAGGTGCGGCATTGAAGACACCGATGTTCCAGATCTGTGCAGGACCGGCATGCCTATAGTGGGAGCTGCCCTTGAATCCATCCCACAGAAAATTAGTCTTGGGGAGTTGAGGGAGTCAGCCCCCGAACGTAGGTCCAAAATGATTGATCGGGTCAGGTACATGGCCAAGAAAAGCTCTCACGACCTAACTGTGGCAATTTGGGAGAAAACCCAAAAAGAAGTCACAGCCGGTACAATGGGGCCTCCCATGACTGAACAGGAGGCAACTTCCAAATATGGCCCATTTTTCAACATTGTCCCTAGCGTCGGGCTGGAGCAGGGTGTTGACGCTGAAGGGAATCCCAAATTCCGCAGGATCGACGACCATTCCGCGTGCATGAACAACCAGGCAGCGGAGAGGAGGCAAAAAATACCAATGGCCATGGTCGATTACTTAGCTGTGATGGTAAAAGCATTAGCCCTGAGTTGTGAAAAACCTTCCTGCAGGGTACATGTTGCAACTGAAGACATGAAAGCAGCATATCGCCAGATTCCCCTGAGTGATTGCGACATTCCTCTTTGCATAACCGCTGTGTACAACCCGCATGAGGACACCGTGGAGCTGCATGAGATGTATGGCCAGCCTTTCGGTGCTGGACATTCCGTTCCTAATTTCTACAGGGTGGCGGAGTGGCTCTGCAGAGGAGCTGTTAGGCTATTCCATCTGCTGGTTGATCATTTTTTCGATGATTTCTTCATTGTTGAAGCAGAGTGCTGCTCGACATCGGCTCTTTTTGTGCTGCGTGAGTATTTTCGATTATTGGGGTTCATGCTTGACCAAGAGAAAAGCCAAGCGCCCGCTGAAATCCAAGCTGTCCTCGGCGTTTTGATCAACACACAGCATTTGCATGAACAGCGAGCTTTTCGAGTTCAACCGAAGGAGACTCGCATTAAGAACATGCTCATGATGATCAGTCACATTTTGGACAGGGATTTTCTTCCACCATCGATGGCAGCCAGTCTGCTCGGGAAATACGGCTTCTTGTGTAGCACTTTGTTTGGGAAGGTTGGGAGATGCTGCACAGGCCCCATACGGGAACGGCAGTATTCCAACTCCGCAGAAACTTTTTTGTCAGCTGACATACGATCCGCCTTGAAGCTCATGGCCGAGTTTGCAGTGTCAGCTCCAAGTAGGCGTGTCTCCATCCAACCCCAAGCACCCATTATCATGTACACAGATGCTTCTGATGTGCCTGAACGCGTTGACGCAAGGTTTGTAGTAGGTGCTTGCTTGTTTGTTCCATCGATGCATGGTTGGCGGAAACAGTTTACGTATTGGATCGTGCCACATGAAGTTGTCAATGAGTGGTTGCCCAAGAAAACCATGATGGGGCAGCTTGAGATACTCGCTGCGGTCGTGGCTGTTGAGACTTGGGCGCCCGAACATAGAGAGCGGCAGTGTCTGCTTTTCATTGACAATGACTCTGCGGCAGCGACACTGGTGAAAGGTTTCAGTAGGAAGACTGACTCATGCTCGTTGAGTGGCGACTTTTGGCTTCGGGCAGCCAAACTCGCAACAGATATCTACATTGACAGGGTTGAGAGTAAAAGCAACATTGCTGACGGTCCAAGCCGCTTAATGTTCCAGGAAGTCTGGAGCTATGGATGCTCTTATGTGCCACCTCAATACACCGCCCTGCTGTCCAGGTCAGCACACCCCACCGAGTGGTTTGGCGCACCATAGGGTGAGAGAGCGAGCACCCCATATCGCCCAGTAGGGCAACATGCGTGCTACCGTTGGGGGAAGGGTGCTCTCGGGGTGAAGCATCATGAGCTCAGGATCTGTACGCATGCCGGTGGGAAGTCGCTCACCCCACACACGGATGCAGAGCAGAGAATCTGTCCATGACCGCTTGGGCGATCTGCGCCAGCCAAGATTCTCAACCCAAAGACGTATCACCATCATGGAAAAGAGTGCGTCCGTGTCCGCAACTCTATTTTCATGACAGCATTTGAGAAGCATCAGAATATCACTGCGCCAATTTGCAAGGAGCCGGAAACAGAAGAGGTGCGAACACATGGGGGGGGGGAAGTATCATGTGTATGTGAGAATCCCCAAGCAGCAAATGCATCTGCGTGAGCAGTGTTTTCTAGTATTGTTGGCTCACATGGCTGAAGGAAGATCATGGGGGTGTATGCAGAAATATACACTAATATCTATAAATATGTATATGTATATATATCTATATGCGCGTTATCTTGAATGTGTACGCAAACCAAGACTTGATGATAATGTTCATTCATGCACTAGTATACACGTACACGTTGTGATGATGGTCATGATGATGATAATGATGAGGACAATGATGATCTTCTTCTTCCTCCGCCGCAAAGAGTCTTTGCGTTGCGATGTTGACCAACATGTTATTCATGGGGTCCTTCAGGCTTTGCCTGGTAAAACGTGGCCCCGGCCCGAAGGCCCTTCAAGCAGGCCACTAGCGCTGAGAGACTCTTTTCAACCATGAAGCTAACTAGAGGAGCCATGTATCTAGGTCATCGTCGTATCTCAGCGCTTGGTAAGGAAGATTTTTGCTCAAAGAAACTGCTAGACTTCAGTGGTACTAGGCAAGTTCTTGTTGACACCTCTCCAGGATTAGTATGTACAATTGATTGCCCAGTGGTTTGACGTGTTTGGGTTTGATCTTAGTGGCACGTTTACCATCATGTGAAATG
>CAJNIZ010044604.1:65180-82738 GCA_905231905.1 Symbiodinium pilosum | reverse complement strand
GTGGTCGTAGTCTTTGTCTCATAGCTTTCTCTGCTTCCCTGTTTTGAAGTTCGTGGCAACGGCAGGGGTTGAAGAGACTCCGAGTTTGGCCGCTTGCAGTAAGGCAGACCTTTGGTCCGGCTGCATAAGTCTGTATACGAGAGACAGCGGAGATACGAAAGCGGACAATGCCTGAAAGCTGCCTTGTAGAAGCAGGCCTGCCGTCTCTTCGTCGTGTTGTCGCAGAAGCTGGCCTTCGAGTAGTCCGTGGGAGACTGCCAGGAACCGCTTCTCATTCTCCGAGGATAGAGAATACCAGAACTGGTCATGGTATTCGTCGTTCGGTCCCACGTGTTCCGAGACATATGGCAGCCAGGCAGCAGTGATCTTGTCCAAGCATGCTCGCCGTTGAGAAAGGTATGGGCGCACGGTGTGTGCGACCTGCTCTGGTTCCATGGTGTCGAGCCTCTTCCTGAGCCAGGCCAGCTTAGAGGATCTGACCTTGTTGGGGACGCCCTGATCGCCCATGTCCAGAAAAACCAACTCAACACCAATGTGCCTGTAAATTTCATGTGCATAGCTGATCCACGTTTCATTCGAAGTGTTCCAAGGTTCTGCTTGCTGCATGCAGTCTTGTTGCCTGAATGGAAGTGTAAAGCAGCGGATACTCAAACGCCAAGAATCCTTCGACCTGATGATAATTGTCCAGCGGTAGGACCTCTCGTGCAAATTCCAGCAGTTCAGTTCCGGTTAAATTGCGCGTAAGGTCCAGTGCCAGGGTGTTGATGCTGATCTCCGTGGCTCCAGATGACTTAATGTCAAAAAGATACTCTGAGATTTCCTCCAGGATTCTACACCGCAGATGTTCCACAGGAAAAATTGCTGCCACGAGTTGCCGCCGAAATGGCAGCAAGGAGGCGGTTACTTTACTTCCAAAAAGATGTGAAAAGAACAATGAATCAAGTAGGCTGGGGACCTTGTACTAATAAATGTGGAGACGACCCCGGGGCACCACACTGTGAGCCCAGATGCTTGACAATGATGATGATGATGATGATGATGCGGTGGAGGATGAACATTTCCAGAAGTCAGCGCTGGAGCTCATAAGCGAAAATTGGCGATGCGGGGCACGACGCCGTAGTTGTTGAGTCTGCGTGGTAGGAGTTGCCACCTAAGGTACTTCACCGCAAGATACGAGGATCCGGGCAGTGCAGTGTAGACTGCGAGAACAGCTGTAAGAGCAACTGTCACAGTCACAATCAAGCGGAACACTCATAGATATTTGCCTCTTCCTAGTGACCAGTCGATAGCAGGAAGGCCTAGTCCAACTCAAAGCCCGATGGATTGTTGTAGTCCTTGTTGTGACAGTTGCGGCTAGTCTCCGTTTTTAGTGAGTCTCTCCCTGCTGGTGCCTGTCAACTCTTGACAATGCATATCTCTTCGTATGCTAGAATACGGGTTATGCTTGGCAAGTGGTCCTTCCAGCGCTAGGATTTCATCGGCCTGCCTTCCCCCCGACGAAGCGCGGATGACTTCGTTTCTCGCTTTCGATTCCCATCGCTGAAGGCCTTGCTTCATAAGATCTTAGACACGACGAGCAACAACCGCAATAAAATCAGCAACAATTTCAGGAGGGGTTGCCATAGGGCTGCTAGCCCTTGCTCAGCTGTTGATTGGAGAACGGCAGCCACCGCTCCTCTCTCCGCTGGAGCATTTCACAGTGTACGTCTTGAGTTGTGAGCAGTATCATGTGCTGCGGGTCTTGGATTCCAGTAAAGAATTCATTCTGTCTTCTTCTTTGGGAAGCTTCCGCCAACAAGAGAATCCCTGTAATGAACGGCTTGAAGCCAACAAATACAAGAGCCATGCTTACATGAATTGCTATGACTGGAAGATGCTCTGCATTCGTTGTCGTTCCCATGACGAATATTCGGGTGTTTTAGTTTTGAACTTGGATGCCCCTGAACCCGAGATAATGTGTTCTCGGTGTTGAACTCCTGTGTGAAGCCTATCGCCGCTCAACCTGAAATCCTGGTCTCCTTATATGTGTATATGTGTATATCTCCATATGCATGTATAGTCATACAGTCATACATATGTACGTACTTTCCCTACTACAAGATGTATAAATTCTTCCTGTTGTGACCAGCATTTCTCTTACTCGTACCTTGGGCATTTTTAGGAACCCTCCCCAGAACTGCACCAGAAACCCTTTGAGGTGTATTAATTTTGTGGTTCTTACTTCGTGTGTTTTTGTGTTGTCATGATTGACTCCTCCGTTACTGCAATGTAATTGACAACAGAACTAGCAGGGATAGTTTCGCTAAAGCGTGCACTGTTTTGGCACAATCGTAGTCGCACAATTTAATGTCACGATTTGTCATTCATAGTAACAGTAATAGAAGTGCAAACAAAGCAGTGGTAGCGTTTTGTGTGCCACTGGAAGGCCGCACTGCGCCAGACGTCGGGCATGGGCGCCATGGCATGCGCAGCTCTGGGCGGCGTCGCTGGCATGAAAACTTTATTGCTAGAGTGCTTTAAGTACTACAGCAATATAATACTACATAGTTGCGTCGTACTTTTGCTCTATAGTACCATTGTAATATATTAGTATTGCAGTGTCTTCATTCCGCATCCCTGTTGGGGCCCAGATTGCACGTGCCATTAGAAACTCCGCCGACGGTCTTGATTGATGGGAATAGATTTGGGACAGAGGATGATCTCGGGGGGACGGTGGTTAAAAGCAGCATCTGCTGCCAGACTGATAGAAAAACTCGTCTATCCCTAGGTGAGGTCTGGGATGTAGAGTACGTACAGTCCAGCCGTGAGCGCTGATGATCCTACATCCCCCTCTTTTTGTTGGGGAGCTATCTAGGCTGACTTCTTGCTTCCTGTAGGTGTCGGTGGAGCAAGTCGGGCGTTTGCACGGTCCTATTCTATCACAGGTTCATGCGGCTGGGTCCGGTAATCACTATGCAATCCTCCTTGTCTTTCCCCTGATCCCAGCACCACCGTTCTCACCAGCATTGACGTCCCCTCGTCCATGCGCCATGCATCATGCCAACCATTGCCATCATGGTCATCAGTGTTGCCGTTGCTGCCATCACAATGTTTTCTCCTTCCCATCAACATCACCATCGACGCCAAGCATACCATAGTCACATTGAGTGTTACTAAGAGTTGCTTCCTGAGCTCAGCATCTCCACCCTATGCTATCTGATTCTCAACATCTTCAATTCTGAGGCATGATCCTCACTGCATCATCTTTTCCATGCCCCCAGCATACGCGCAACATGCCATCTTTGGATGATCAACCATTGCTCCCCGCGTTCCCGTCCAGATGTACTCCGCATCCTCATAACCATCTGCAGTGCCATCAGCATCATCATCTTGGCCAGCCTCATCATCGTCATTGCTGCCATTGTAGATGTCCTAGCCGCATCACCATCATCATATTCTCCGTCTTCCTTTCTCTCCTCATCATCAGCATTGTCAGAATTGTCTCATATCTGCATCTTGCATTCTTGCATTCTTCCTCCTCCTGGTCCTCCTGCTGCTCCCCCTCATCCTTGTCTCCGGCCTCCTCTTCCCCCTCCTCGTCTCGCTCTTCGATGCCTTCATGGATTTCCTACATCTCCAAAGGCAGCAGCATCTGCTGCTGCTTTGCATCACCGGCATCCTGCTCCGCTCTTTTCACGAGTGTCATTTGCAATCAGCTGAAAACCTTTTTCTGGCATCGGAAATCAATGACCAGGCAGCATCCTGTGCACGGCTAGCCTTCGTTTGCTTGAACCATTGATGCCTCGAACTAGAAGCATCCCCTGCCTGGACTTGGTACAAAATTTCCAGGACTTGTGCGAGAAGGTGCAGGGATGTAATCCTTCAGATTTATCTTCAAGGGTTCGCCTACTGGAATTGCAGCCACCGCGCTTTCGACCTCGACTCCCCAGGGCTAGCTTCCAGGTACATCAGGCTCAGAGCTTATTTGCATGGCGTCTTCGTCATGATGAGAGCCTTTGTTGCGCATTCATCTGTGAGTCGAGCTTGCCTAGGATGCCGCCCTTGTTCGCCGCTTGGCACTGGAGGGTGCGCCAATTCAAACGCGGCTCAACGCAATCCCGGAGGCACGCCTGCTCTTTTAGTGTAACCTCCCCATCTCAGTTTTGAAGACATTTAGAACGTTCTCTTTTGGAGCCGAAGGCAAGCCTGAAATTTTGGTAGTACGGTGAGGGGAAGGAGCCAGCCCCTAGCGGCTGCTCAGCTGTTCGCAGCATCTCCCACCGAAAGTAGCGCCCGTGCTGAGTGAAGGTCGCCGTGGAAGTTGGATGGACTCCACTACATCTGGCAACCATTAGGAGGGACGAGCTTGTTTTGGCCGAGCTCCTTCAGCTTCGCGCCAATCCCAACTGCACGGACAGCCTCTTGAACATGCCGGTGCCCTCGGCTGCACTTCCGTGCAGCAGACGTGGCTGCACAACAATGTACTTGTACTTAGTATGAGGCCAGCAGGCACTAACGCAAGTTGCTGCTGAGATTAGAAATTAAAATGTTCAACTGGTCGCTGGGTACGGAGAATGAGCCGATCGGCAACCTGGCACCAGCCATCACCAGCACGCGTTCAAGCACTTTGACACGTTCTTGCTGACTCAGGTGCTTGGACTGTGCAGGACACCCTCAGCTGTCAGAAAGTTCGTAGAGCACAGGGCGGACGTGAATCTGAGGCCGTCTGCAAAGAGCCTGAAGCCATTTTGCGTTGTGTGCTTGCAGTCAAGCCACTGATGCCACCCTGCAGCAGGCTACCTCCATGCTACCAATCCCCGCTGGCCTTGGCATGCAACCGTCAAGCCTCAGTGGCTGCCGCTCGTTTTGACATTTCCTTTAATGTTGATCTGTGCCACATGCAGAAGAGTGGCAGGTCATGAAAGTCAAGCCAACTTCAAAATCTGGAGAGCGCTAGTAAGCGGAGCAGGAAAACAGCAAGCATTCAGATCCACATCAGGTCACTGCGGAGCTCATCAAACTTGGTGCCGAAGTGAACCCGCGCCTCGCCTCAAGACATGAGCGACCGCAGCAGGGCAGCAGGGACAGGAGCTGCCCGAGCGGAGCCCTCCAACGCTAGCGAAGTGCACGGTATGTATGCGCGATGTGGTTGCTGTTCCACCATGCCGACAGCAAGGTCGTCAAGTGGTGCGGGCATGGGACCCTTGGCATCCCTTGCAAGCACGGCCACCAGCAACCCTCACTGTCTGGACCAGTTGGCGTTGCTGATCAAACAGAAGGCCAGCATGCTAAGCGGCCCCGACACGGGAGCCAGAGGGGTAGACTGAGCGCTTTTAGCGTGATGTAGTTGTTGCCATGATTGCTGCAAACTAGTCTTAAGGATGTCGGAGGTCCAAATTCTAATTTCCTCCTTTTGCGGCTACTGCTCTTGTCACCGTGCTCATGGTGTCCCAGGCAGACGTCAACCAGCCTTGCAGAACCAGCGGCCTCTTCCTTCTGCTCGAATGGTTCTGTCGTGCGCACATTTCGTTGGTGCAGGACAGGGCGATTGCTGGGCTCAAGTTCACAGCAGACATGAGCACCACAGCCTTGGGTCACGCGTGCTTTTTCGGTGCGGATCGTATGGTGCAGTTCCTCTTGGATGCAGATGCAGACCCCGAAGTTCGAAACAAGCGCGGACGCACGCCGGCGCAGATGGCGCGGCATGCGAGTGTTAAACGCACCCTGCACCACCATGCAACCAGCTTTTCGATCTGAGGCCGCTTGTCGCGGCATAGAGCAACTCATTTTCTTGCTGTCCGAGCCCCACTCGATTCCTGGATATTTAAGCGCGGACTGATTGGCCAACGCGGTTCTCAAGTAGTCTATAAGCATGCCTGCGTCATGGTACTGTGGCAGGCCGATTGCCTACTGGGACTATCTTATCTTGGCCGTAATTCCAGGCATTTGCCACAAAGTGGCCACATTATTCTCAGGAGTTTATTATTTGCAAAAATTTGCAATTGTCCAAATGATTCACCTCCTGCAAAGACTTGCCCCTTGAAGCAATAGCTGCTCTCAGAGCGCAGCTCGAGCAAATCTGCAGGGGGAATCCCAGTTTGTGACATTTGGGAGCAACCGGGTAGGCCCCTAGGACATTCAATATTTTCCCTAATGGCTTTAATAGGGGACGCTATACATAAACATTTTTCAAAGGGTTTAAGGGGCCCACCCAGGCAAGTGTTTGAAGTGGCGAGCCGCCCAGTCACTAGTGGAGTCGTCATCTTCAAGGTTGACCACGATGCAGGTGTCAGTTGATATGTGGATGCTTAAGCTGTGAGGGCGGCCGCCAATCCCATGTGTGACACTCCCTTACAAAGATCAGTTCTGTTGCAGCAAGTGGGACTTGCTGTCTGTGCACGCGTGTTTAATTACATCCCCTAATCAAATCCCCCAACTCCGTCTAACTCTAATACCTATCCCTTAAGTACAAAGTTATGCTACATCATGTACATTTGTGAAAAGGGGGCTGGGGGAATTGGTAGGGGAGGTGATTGTTGTAAGTATGTGGCACATCTCTGTGCTGGTATTCGGTGCCTCTTGCTGGAGGAGCCAGAGGCATTGAATTAAGTTGCCTTCCAGATGGGCTAGAGATAATGATCGCTGCTAAGCAGCATTTGACCCTCGTTGGTTGTCGGCTGTAGCATTGCGCAGCTCATATATTGATGGAACTACAGCGGAATGTGAAGCTCAAAAGAGAACAGTGGAGAAGTCGTGCCTGTTGTATATGTTTCAGTTAGCACAACTTCGTACCAACAAAACACGCAAGCCTGAGAAGGAATTAGTGTCGTGCAGAGTAGCCCTCCAAGGTTTTCATGATTGCTGCATAGTGGAGGAATGTTGTTTCTAAGCACAGATGTTTCCCGGCAGCTCGGCCAGGTTGTATGGGCCTCTGGTTTTCGACGCATGTCGGATGGTGTCCTGCGAGGGTTGCCAATATTTGGTTGAATTTTTTGACGCGATGCTCCTGCCACAGCCTTTGATGCGATGGGCAAATGGGTTGCCTTTTTAATCAGCGCAGAGCTGAGAAGACAACGCCCTTTTAAGAATCCCCTTTTATGCTACTTGACCTGTTTAGTCGTCACGGGCATGCAGGCAGTTAAAAAAGCGCCCGAATGCTGCTTTCCTGAGCCTCCTGGTGGAGTTGCTGGCTGGATGAACAACTGGCTCTGAGTCGAGCTTAGCTGCTTAGCTTTCGCATCTTCCCATAATTGTGGGTCGCCATCATAGAGAACAGTACAGGCCTTTTCCCAGCTAGCTAAGCGGTTTGTGACACTCAGCGCCTATTTCGTTCATGTGAAAGCATCAGGCGCGACACCTCTGAGCAAGCAGTTCCACTGTTTCACAAGCCCGAAGGATAGGAGGGCGAAGAGTCGACCAGACCGTCCAGGAAATATTGGACCTGGTCTCCTGCCGAAAATTTGCAAGACAAAGGGTCAGTCAATGGCAATGCAGTGGAAAGCCGGACACTTCCTTGAGACAGCAGTCGCGCAAATGTGTGATGACCGATTCTAACCACTTCACCTGCATGCCTCCAGCCAGGCTGGACTGCCCACCAAAGAACATGCGCATGTTGGCTCTAGCAGCCTCCAAACACAAGATAGCAGATTAGAGCATGACACAGACATACGCCTGCAATGCATGGTCCTTCTTAAAATGCGGCCAACTAAGTAACTAAGCTTGTGCCAAGATGTAGGAAAAAGCATGAGTCCTTTGCAAGACGATCCAGCTCCATTGACAGACCAAGAGGGAGGTCTTGACTTCGTTCGGCCAACAATAACTTTTCTTGAGCGGGATGGGATTACATGTGCCTTTAGCCATGTGATGCGGCACGCGCCTTTCCAAGAGACTGCTTTGACCTCAGCAGCCGATTTTGTCCTGAGAGGAGATCTTGTGATCTGCAGAACGCGTTTGTCAGCACTCCCAGCTACCTTGCTGCCTACCTGGCACCTACAGCAGTATGCTAAACCTAAAGAGCTGGACAATGCGGCAGCGTTTGGGAGGGAGCAGCGTGCCCAGCAGACATGGCATCTTGCAAATGATTGTGAATGCTATGTTGTTGAGCCTGTCAGATCATCTGCTAAGGTTTCTGCCAGAGTCGGTGGTGGCTTCATTTATCGAAGTAGCCGCGCCGAGGAGAAGTGAAGCTTCGTTCTCTTGCCATTCTGATGTGAAGCTGCAGGCATGGTGAGTAATTTTTTTGGAGGTGGCAGGATAACATACGGAAGCGCCCGGAATGTCGTAACAGAAGCGTGGAAACATTTTTGCGCAGATTTCGGGCCGGATTCGGGCAGACTGAGAGCCTTCCAGGACTATCCTCATCGCAAAAACGAGCGGCGCTGCGCAAGTAGTGCCTTGTCAATTGCTGGGGATAAGGCTTGCGTTGAAGAAGCTCCTGAATCCTCCGTGCTCATCCCGGCCTTCTTGTAATTCATCTCACAGACCCCAGCATGCTTTGAGATCACTTTGCCCAAGTAGCCTGCCGGATCACCAAACACGGAGCACTTCAACATGTTGTCATGGCGTGCTGCACAGGCTTCTATTGTTGTAGCCTAGAGAATTTCGACCTGAAGCCTGGAGATGCCTGGAGATATTTCCAGGCTCAGACAACTCACGCATCATGTCTGGCGTGTAGATCTCAGGTCCTGGCTTGCGGGCCGCCGGTGCAGTCTATGCTCCTCGGGGATCCTTGCCAGCACCACAGCACCATCAATCTTGCAGGCTGATGGCATGGTGTTTTAAGTTAAGCATGCCACGCGAGATGCAGCCGCCCTCAGCTCTCAGGGGTCAGGACAGGCTTGAGCGTCATCAGAAGTTGTTTTCTGTGATGCCCCAGTGGCGAAGCCAAACTGCCACAAAAACTGCTCACAAAAAAATGATAAGATGAAGTGTGTGCCGCTGAGCACCTAATCCTGTGTCTTCCTCCCTATATAACACATTCCCTTATTCTTTATTTGTGGTAATGTAGGGATTAAGGGGACATATATTTAGGGTGAGAGAGAGATGGCTGGGAAAAAGGGAATGCAGTCTATAGCATTATATAGGGATGATGGGAAAGAAAATGGCAATTACTACATTATAACAAAGTATATATATACATGCATATATAGGGATTATATAGGGATCACAGTCCTGTATCCCCTACTAACAACCAGCATTTTTTTGGCGCGATCTTGGTCTCAGGGAGGCATGCTTGCTTCAGGAGTCGTGGTTGAAGCCCGGCTCGAGATTTGGTTGTATGCAGGAGTCATGTCCGAGTTTTCAGTTCAATGCTGGTCGCAAGGAAGATCCTCTGGCGAAGCTGTCGTAGATGGCTGTTGGTCTGAGCCCTTTGACTTCGTGCTGTGACGGCTTGCATGCAGCATGCAGGCAACATGTAGCGAACAGTTGTTGCCATTGGCTCGTACAACACATGAGGGCCAACTAGATCAGAGCACAACAGATGTTGGCTCCGCATCAATCATGAACTGCAGGAAGACGGTCTCGCACCAAGCAGACACCCATAATATTTGGGACATGGGGTGTAGAAACAGGGCAAGCATTCTTCAACTCACTCCCGCGCAAGTGTGGTTGCAGTACATTTGTACATAAGGCACCCCGCATTTACAGGAATTCTGATTCTATCGCGCATCGCATGGCCATCGATGTGCAGGGTCTGAGCTGCAGTTCGGAGACTGTCATGTTGCCCGAATCTGCCCAAGCCTGCGCAAAGTCCCCGTGGCTGTGGGCTATTCCTGGATTGGGGGCTCTCTGCGGAACGGTAACAATTGCCGCCGTCTACCACACGGCAGCCCGGCAAGGCCATCTGCCAAAGGGCTCCAGCACACCCCCCATCTCCTTCCTTGGGATTATGGAGCCAGACTCTGGGCTCTGAACCAAGGATTTCAAGGGACGGTAGGGATCGGCTCAGAGCATTGCGGGTTGAAGATTCTAAAGCCCAGGAACACACCATGTACCAGCTCGGCTTTTTGGTGACGGGGCTGCTGTTGGCCGTAAGTGTTCGGCTATGGTCAGCAGTCTTCGCGCCGCTGCTGACCACAGCGGGCTTTCAGCAGTGTGCCAAGGATGCAATGCCATCTGCGCATTGTTTTCGCCTTCTCAGATAAATATTCCCATCTTCTTACACTCTTGCACCTGCCCAGTAGCAGATGCTCACTTGAGATGCCTTTTCGTTTTGTTCTAAATGCTAGCATGAGTAGTGCCCCGGCCGCGGATGAAATACCTCGAAACCTATCAACTGCGACCCCAGGTCCAGGATGAATTGGGGTGGGAACACATACCTTTCCACTGATCATTAGATCCAGAAGCCCCAGACCCACGGCCTCTGTGGATCTTTTGCACATAACTTTTCACATGCTGTTTGAACTTGATGAACACAGGCCATTCTCAAACTTATGGGCCCTTCTTGGGTCATGATTTACATTATTGCGGCACCTAATATTTAGGGGTACCAAAATGGGACCCTAATTTTGGTAACTACCCTAAAGTTTAAAGCCTAGACCCTATATAATCCTTATATAACCCCCTCATTTTTGGGAACTACCCACATCCTAAACCCTAATTTTGGGAACTACCCAGACCCTAAACCCTAAACCCAGGTGCATACTATGGCTGGTTGGGCGGCTGGTTGGCCAGCTTCGGGGCCGTGGCACGGCAGGAGTGGAATGGACAGCGAAGGAAGTTTAAAACTGAGTAATGCCATCCCCCGAGAATCTCTGGTTGTCTATCACTGATCACTTCTTACATTTTCCTCTCTAAAACAAGTACTAATGTGAAAGTATTTCTCAATTCCAGGAGGAGATTGAGACAAGAAGTAATCATCATGATTAGAACTTTTAGTTTTAAACATGTTCGCATGATGGGCATTATGCCCCCAAACCTTTTTGTTTTTGCAAGAAGGTTAACACCATTTAACACCTATATCAGGGACAGAACAGCGTAGTGTCAACCAGAGCTTTGTGCTCAAATGTTAGGTTAGGCGCTTACTGAGGCCAGCCAGGGCCTCGTGACACTTGAGCACGGGATCCTGGAGAAGATCGAATCCAATGGCAGCGAGCTCAGCATACAAAGAGCCCTGGAGGCACTTGGAGGGCTTCAAGTGTTGTGAGTTTCAGTATTTAGGTTGGGTGAGGTCCAAGCAACTCCTTAAGCAGGCAGCCCTCATTGCAAAAGAGGCTCTCCACATTCTGGAAGTGGAGCAAGTCTACCTTCGCTGGAGATGTTGCAAATTGAACATCTCTTTTAGGCTGCAGATGTCAGACATGTGGCTATGCGCGGCGCTGTAAAGCCGAGTTGTGCGAATCTCAGGCAAGCTTCACCAAGCCTTTGCCCTGTTCTTCTTCCTGGGCTGCATGATGCATTGTTGCTGGACTGTTTTCGGCAAGTTTAGCGTCAACAAACTTGTTTGATGAACAACATGCCGCACCTGTGGCCCGCGACATTGCAGATTGGGGAAGCAGCATTTGCCGACCCGTTGCTCCTGTGTTCATACTCTGACGGCAAGGCTTGGCAAGGATACAGCACGAGAGCCTCATCAGCCTCCAGATCCTGCTTAACTTTGTAGTCGAAGTTTCAGACCACAGACACTTAGATGCTCAATCAGACTACTGCCCTGAGCCTCAGGCTGTTCCATGACATACGCGGCCTTTTGCTGTGGAAACCCTGCCTTCGCTCAATTGGTCGGGCTTCCTTCGAGCAGGTGGCCAAAGGCTGGCGGCCAATGATTGAGTCCTTGCACCCAAGATACTAGGAGAATTATGATAGCAAGACTTTCGCTCATGCCCTCCTGCCACCGTTCCTATTCTACTGCTATCCCCATCATCACAGATCGTTCTTCTGTTGGCTGCGTCTTCCTGCCCTGTCTGGAGCAAAGTTTGTTTGAATGCGCTTGCCAGTTGTGAGATATGGAGGCCGTGGCCGCGGCCACAACATTCATCTCGGCACCTTTGGCAGAGGCCTTGCATCCATCCAGGTGCGCGGCTGTTGCAAATTGAAGCGCACACTCCTGATGTATTGGGCAGTAGCCACTTGCGGCACGCGGCAAGCCCTAGACATGAAGCACTGGCGTATGGCATGTGTGCCTGCTGCTTGATGTCAGGGGCCTGGACTCAGATGCTAAGCATAGCTTTGACGTGGCAGGCCTGGCCCAGTGGCTTGGCTGAGAGTTGCTCAGACACATGTGTAGGGTTGCAGCGCAGAGGAACGAGGCAGTGGACATCTGCTCCTAGGCACATGGAGTTGGGTTGGATGTAGTGTCTGCAGCCTAGGTACTTCTCTGTTGGCCGCCTGGCAGCAGGCATGCAAAATGGCTACATGCCGGATGATTGTCCGCATCGAGCAAGCCACACATGGGCTGTCACACGCTGTCACACAGTTGGTGCTCTTCGGGACGTCTTCGCCACGTGACGCCCGAAAGAACCCGAGGTATGTACATAGTCTTCTTCGGGCTCTACAGTCCCTGACTCAGTTGGCACTTGAGGCTGCGAGCTCTTCGACAGCAGGGCGTTAGAGAGTTAGTGCCTGTCGCCGGTCAACACGTGCGTTTAGGCGTTCTCAATCTAATTCTTTTTGGAACTCCACTCTGCTGCTAAGAGGGCTCTCAAATTTGTGGCCCCCGTTCTCGCTTTCATGGCGATCTGTTTGGGGGTGTGTGGAAGGACCCGAATGTTCAGGCGCAGTAATCCACATGGTGCTATGTCGGTCTCCTTCCATGTTTGAGCTCTCCATCGTGAATGCATCCGTGTGAGCCACACATCCGTCACAAATCTACAGCCAACTCCCATTGCCAGGTTAGTGCAAATTTTACCATTGCTTATTGCATTTGTTGCGTTCATTTGCCTTGCTGCCACGGCGAACATAAAAAGTTGCATGAGGTCTCGACTTTCATCGATTGCGGCAGCTGGCGAGCAAGCCGAGGACGAAGTGACGCTAAGCCACCGGAAAACTTGCGAGCGCTTGGGAACGGAGGATGTGGGGGCATGTCAGATTCGGCGCTTCCAGTAATGACGGTGACATCCGACCCAAGCGGACAATGACATCTGATTAATGGGGCCCTTGGATTTTCTCTCTGGCCGCCGCGGGTCATCTTTGAGTTAGGCATTGATGGTTTGCCAGGGGCGGGATGAAAGATTTCTCAGCCTGCAAGGAATGCGCCGCGTGAGATTTTCTAGTTTAGACTCCTCGGAGACGGACTATGATAGCTTTGGGGTGTCTATGTGGCGATCCCCTTATGATTCATTATCTCAAGGAGATTTGGTAGTTTCCCCTACTCAGGGCACCCCCAAAAGGGACCCCTAACTTTGGGAAACTTCCAGTATCTAGGAGTTTGATCTACAGCTCGTGCCTTCTCTGGCTCAGGCCTGACGCAGACTTTGCAAATCACCGTCTGAGGGAGGACAGCGGGAAAGCTGATGGGAGAGCGCTTCTAGGGTGGAACCTCCAACTGTACGGGAGCTATGCATGGAGCTAACATGGACTGAATACCTGATAATACCTGCATAGTTTTGGATATTATTCATTTATTAGACTTTCATTGGCCATGAACTGCCCTAAACGCCGTGGAGAACTTTGTGAAAGGTTACTCCGCTTTGACAAGGCCGCCAGTCGATGTAAACAGAAGCATGTGGCCCACGGTCACTCCTGTTTATTGCTACCGGCATATGTGAACTCATGTCTACCCAAATGCACAGCGAGGAGCGCGATACACGCGATATGTAACAGGGGCATACAAGGGGTTCAGCCTGCAGGCCAGTGGCCAAGTGCTGAAGTTATGGGACACATTGTTTTTGCTCATGCTTCAGCACTGGCCCAAAGAGCTGTGGTCGGGGCTTTCGCCCGTGCCATGCGCAGAAGTTCATTTTTCCAAGCCGTGCGCCCAGCTTACCCCATGCTCATGCCAGTGCCTCAAGATGGTTAGGATCGGTCGCATGATGCATCATACAGTGCTCGAGACATCGCTGAAAAATGCTGAGAATCATGAGGTCGTGGATAAGCCGGATTTTCACTTTGATTCCTCTGCAAAGCTCGCTGTCAAGGCCTTTGCCTTCTCTCAGAGACACTCCGAAGAACCATGCCGCCGAGGGGGATGATGCCTCGTGGCACAATCGTCTTCTGAAGTAGGTGCCATTCAAATATTCCAGAATGATAGCGTCGCGCATGCGCAGTTTGAGTTCTGCTGCCACTTGCATGTACGAGGCAGCTGCATGCCTTGGACCTACAAGACGCATGTGTTGTGATTTGAAGCTTTAGCAGGAATATCCTCTAAAAAAAGCGAGCATGAACATGGCCTAATTGGCCTGATTGACAAAGAGCTCTGCCCCAAGGTGATTAAACATTATGTTGTCAGCCTTTCAGTTGCTTCTGCTCTAAGGTTAGAGATGGATGACGTGGACAGCGACAACTCAGTGTCCATGACATGGGAGATTGATCCTGCCAGCGGCACCATGCGTCACAAGAAGACAGGAACAAAGGTCTCCACTGATTCAGGCATCACGCGCCTCGGCCAACTTAATCTGTCAGAGCAGTCGAAGATAATGCAGCATCTTTCCTCTTGTGAAGGAAGGACGGAATCCTTGTAGTAGTCCCAATAGAAACCCCCATAACATGGTAGTTTCGATTTTCGTTTCCACTCCTTCATCTCCTACTAGCGCAAGTCCTGCTCGGTTTGGAGTTGGTCGCAAGCCTGCAAACTTTTACATAGGAGTCCTTTTTGGGGGTACTTAGAATGAGGGTGATAGTTTCGAGTGTCTATATGAGCTGCAGTCTGCACTCCTTAAAGGGGTTATGCAGGGCATTACTATAGGGGTTATTAAGGTGGATACTAGGAGTTGAGACTATGGCTCAATATAAGGTCACCCAGTTTTTGGAACATACCATGTGCACGCCTTGATGCTCCAATATGGCGCGCATCATTGCTTTGGGCTGTGCAGGTATGAAGGTCAGGAGTACCGCCTTTCACCAGAGGACTTCCCGAGAACCGGTGTTCCAGAAATTGCGCATGCGCGAGTGTGACACGCAGGTGCCCATTTCAAGCATTTTTGCAGGCTCTAGAGTGAAGGATGCCGACCATAGAATAGCAGCATCGGGCTATCGCGAAGGAACCAAACATTCACTACTCACATCGCGTAGGTCAACCCATGCAGGTAAACCTTTACGCCTGAGACACCAGTTAGCATATGCATGGCCAAGAAGTAGGCATGAGAGAAACCTTCAGGAACTTGACCTGAGGTGCTTGCATCCTCCTAATGCATCTTGCTTGTACATCACGGCACCCTAACCCAGTCTAAAACTTGGGTCATACACGCAGGCAATACTATGCCCGCTGGGTTGTGACTAATCTGAAGAATTCCCGGAGCAAGCAACCATCCTAAAGCACATGTTGCCGATGGTCTGCACAATTCCCCGTTCACAGACGCACTTCAAATGGTGGCCACTCAATCACCATAGAGGATAGAACCCCAAAGCGCTCTGCTTCAGGCTTTGAGAATACTTTGCAATTGCCATACTTCAGCCCTCTCTACAACAACACTACACCCCACCCTCTTAAAGGCGTCTGTTACCTTGAAAGCATCCGTGCAGGACATCGAGCTGGAGGCCGACTCGCATCTTGGCGCTGGGGCCTGCGGCGTCGACGCTAGGCTGCAAGGCCAAGGTAGGGAACAGGGATGTCGGGCGTTTAGGGTTAAGAGCTTTTGGCTTTTAATGTGCATTTTAAATTTTAGGATTGAAGGTTTAGACCCTGAAGGGGTTGAGGCGTTGAAGGTTGGTGCGAGTCTTGGTGCCAGAGGATCAGATATCTGCACTAACACAATATTACAATTACAATGTAGGGAGAGAAGGTTTTCGGGGCGCAGGGTGCAAAGGCTTCTAATAGCTCTTCTTCCGCTGGCTTTTGATTCAGCATTTTGAGGCGAGCGAACATTAAATGTGGGGCAGACATTTCACGACAAGTTTCGCACAAGTGCATATGCCTTGAAAACTGCTAGTTATTGCTTTTGAGTTGTGCGTCGTCTGAGCTGTAAAAGACCATTTACTTACTGCTGGATACTTCACAGTTTACATGGCCCCTGGGTGGCGGCAGAACCCTTGTGAAACTAGCCACCAAGTGCCAGAGCTTTTTCAGCAAATTTGGCTGTCCAAGGTGATGAAGGGCGTCATCAAGCAGACAGGAATTCCTGTGGCTGTGCGGCGCCCGGTTTCCGTGAACCTGTTATTCATGCAGGCTAGTTCAACCTACCTACATGATGACCCACGAAGCTCATCAGAGCAGGCTTCTCTGAGGTGAAGCACGCTATGCTAGCAGCATGTCAGGCTGACTTGTTCTTAGGTGAAAACGGTGAAGGTGGATGACAAGACCAAGCGCGAGCAGCTTCTCAACGAAATCCGAGGTCTCATTGCCGCGGATGGATGCATCAATCTTGTCCACTGGCACCTCGGGCTGTTGCTGAACATCTTTCTCAAAATCTCTATTAATGCTTGCTTTGTGTTGTCAAAGACTAACCCCAATTTAGAGTTTTGCCAGAGTTTTTGCTGAACACTGTCGAAGGTATGCGGGCTTCATGTCCAAGCGCACCAGCGTCGTACATGTTGCTTTGGAGTTCATGGATTTGGGGAGCCTTGCAGACCTAAAGAAACGTCTTGGTGGGGTCGGAGTGCCCCCCTTCTACCTGTCCAATATCACCTACCAGATCATGAATGGCTTAGACTACCTGCACAAGAAGAAGATGTTGCACCGAGATATCAAGCCGGAGAACATCCTTCACAACAGAAGTGGCTATGTCAAGCTCACGGACTTCGGCATTGCCAAGGACCTTGACAAGACCCTAGCCATGGCAGGAACATTTGTCGGGACTGCCACCCGCTTAGTTTTGGTATTACTATATTACTAGTAGTATTGTCTTGCTGTTGGCCAGGGAGGGGCTAGGTAGGCTTGCCACCAAGCAGAATTGGAGAAGCTAAGGTGACCTACATGTCGCCGGAGCGCTGTTTAGGTCAGGATTACTCCTTCGCCTCAGATATTTGGAGCGTAGGCATGGTCATCTATGATTCTCGGCGGCAAGCAGAATTAGGACACTTTGAGGTTCAGCAGCTTTGAATGAAGGGCTCAAAGCTTGCAGTCGTATGACGCGGGCCCAGGAGCTCAGCACTGGAAGATATCCGTTTGCGGACATCGGATCCTTTCCTGTGCCATGCCTGCACCTTTGGAGACTCCTCACATCACTGGGGGATGTCATTTCCACCCGCTCTCTACGACTCCTAGTTCGTGAAAAGATCTGACAGGCTATGAAAGATTCATTCATGTAGCCCCGTGTTATTTCCCGCATAGCTGTGCATCATAGGAGCACGCTGAGCCATGGTACACAGCTGCATGCCGACTCCAACAACTGTGACCGTTCATCTGTACCCATGGCAGTTGGAGAGCTTAAGCCAGTGCCACGGAAGACCAGCCTTAAGAATGGAGCCCAAGGTTCTCTTTGACCACCTCTGTGAGAAGCCTGAACCCAGGTGCTGCCACGTCTGCAGTTTCTAGACCACTCGCAAAC
>CAJNIZ010044604.1:38602-62580 GCA_905231905.1 Symbiodinium pilosum | reverse complement strand
CACCACCACCATGACTACTGCTGCTGCTGCTGCTGCTGCTACCAATAGCAACAGCATACGTCTAGCGTGCCTTCGTGCTCCTAGTTACGACCGTTGTCGGTACAACAGCTCGAGCAGCCCCGAGTCAAGTTGAGAGCTGATGTGGTCATGTTGGCCTCCTTTTGTGGCCTTGCTGGCCGGAGCAATCCCACTCTTTCGACTTTCTCCGGTGGGCAAGTTGGCACACGGTTCCGGAGCTGGGGTAGAAATCAAGGGGATTACCCGGTCGGCAGACAGCGTGACTGCATGTGGTTCTAGCCTGCTTCAGAGTCCTGACAAAGTGAGCGCGGCGAATGTTGTGAAAAAGGCGTTTAGCAGGATGATGCCCAAGTCTGAGTGCTCAAGTTTGACGGACTGGCATTTGCTGCAGGGATGGTGTGCGTCCAAAGAGGGATTAAGAGCCTATTTTGCGAGGGATGAAGTTCTGACAAGCATCTTGTGTTGGTTTCGTGGGCACTTTTTCCTTCTTAGTGATTTCTGCCTTAGGTGTTTACACCTAAGAGCCGCCTGTTGTCTAGAGAGCTGAGCTTTGGGCTCTTCACCAAGATGTCCAGGTTTACAGTTCCCCCGTTTACAAGTTCCAAAGCTGCGAGCGATGCCACAACCATGAGATGATCCAAACAACTTGCAGAAGGTTGTTGGAATAAACAGTGAGGAAGGCCCCATAGGCATTGAGCAGAGATCCGAGAAAACTGACATGACCGCATCAGCCTGCATCAACATGCATCTCAGCAACTGCGCAGGCAAATCTTTGCACAGGTCCTTGTAACCTTGTGCATGTACAGTTTTTTTTCGCACACCCTGGAGGAGTGCCGTCGACTTCGGCAGGAGCTGATGGCACAGCAGCATGAGGCAAGTCTTCATTTTCAGAGCTGTCAACATCATGTGGTTGAGCTTGCTCTGGAAACTGCAGCAGCTCTTCAGGACCACGTATCACATGTGTCATGAATTATGAGTCAGAAGTGGGGGTTTCCCAAAATTGGGGGTACCATTTTGGAGGTCCCTATACTAAGGGCTACAGTATTTTGGGGTCCCTATTGGGGTGCCCTCATTTTGGGAAACTACCAAGTAAATGGAGCTCGTTTTTGATCGCGGCCATGAATATGCGAGCGCTGCGTGCTTGCCTGCAGGAGAGGCAATTGTCAGAAAGGGTGGAGCAGTGCTGGGCTGAGAGCAAGGGCAGTGTTGTGCGTGCTCAGAGTGATGCAAACATTCCCGGAAGTCAACAAACCACCAACCATGTAGTTCAAGAGTGGCATGGTGCACTCTGACATCCAACGGCTTCCGGTCAAGCATCGCACATCATCAGGTGAGCAACTTCAGCTGTGAATTGTTTGGTGTAGGTTTGTCGGAAACTCTAAGCGCTATGAGCCCATCCACCCGCCCATCCACCCTGAAGCCGCATCGAGGCTAGAGAGCTGCTTACGGAGTCGCACTCACCAGCGGAGCTCTTGGAAAAGGGTCAGCCAGAAATATTTGGGGAGCTTCTCAACCACAAATTGCTCAAAGCCTCTCTACCCTTCGTCTCCCCCATGAACAGGCGAAAATGCCCTACCCATCGCCAACGAAGCTGACTCTGCTCCACTCCGTTCAGGCTGGACAAGCTGCTGCACAACCTGCGAGGAGCCAAGTTCTTTGAGTGCGGCATCTTTACGATGATCTATGATGCAATGCTACTACCATTGCGGGAGCCTCTAGCTCCCTTTCGAAAGCACCTGGAAAAGGCCGTCCCTAAAGGTCCGATCCACATTTTGTCTTTAGTTTCGGTCGAGAAGGCTTCGAAACCCCGATGACCCCAGTCTGAGACTGGAATTGAATGTAGTCCTATAGTATTCATAATCCCCCATTTCATTTGCTGAAAGATCATGGGCTCATATGCCCACTATGCAGGGGAAGTGCAGAGCCCTCTGGACTTATCCGCCAGGAGGCAGGGTGTAATTTTTTCATGTGGTTGTTGAAGAGGGGATTTGGCAGCAGGGGCAAGAGGATAGTTGGGGTGATTGCTGCAAGCTTGGGGTATTCTCTCGGCATTTTGCATCTGCACGGGTCTGACGTCAGAGTGATGGGAAGGAGGCATGTGCCTGCTCTGTCGAAGTACGACATCCCAGCATTGTAGTAGCACAAGGGCCAGCGCACGTCAAACTATGTCAAGATCACGGCAAGCAAAGCAACGGCTTAAGGCGCAGGACACTACGTGCCTCCCCGCAGCTATAGTCTAATGCGCAAGTCCAAACACAAAGAACATCATTTGGCGCCGCTTTCTCCAGATTTCTGCAGTAGCCTCCGCACATCTCATTCCGTTTAGGTTCATCGGCCATCCTTGTAGTCCTTCCTGATGGAAGGGCTTTACATCGCATTACTGGCCTTTTATGGATTGAATTTTGGGACACACGCATGTGGTGCCTGCGCAGGAAAGGCGAAGCGCTTCGCTTGGTAGACCGCCTGGGGGCTAAGGGTTTGCAGATGCAGCACGACGCTAGATGCATTCGTGTTGTAGCACAAGTGCAAGAGTCAAACCCCTACCGAAGGGGGGGCGCCTCAAACATGTGATTGTTTCCATTTTATTTTCCACTATCCTTATATTGTGGGGTTAAATAGAGGGATAATGGAAAATACAAAGGAAACTACTATATGGAGCCATATTATAATAGGGTATATATACACACACGTCCAAACCCTGGTCTTTTTTCACCTTGATTGAACAATAGACCGCACCATCAAGCGCTTTATTCAACGTGTGGTGCATGCAGCATAGCGCACCAAAATGTACCATAATTACTATAATATACTATAACCTTCCATTATATACTTTACTACATCATGATATACTATGATATACTGTAGTATCCCATAATATACCAAGATGAATCGCGGAAAAGGCACACTCCAACCAGACACGCTCAGGCTCGGCGGACAGCCCCGTGCTCGATTGGCAGCAGTCCCAGATGCTAATATATGAGCTATAGTCTAAACTCCTTAAGGGGGGGTTATATGGGGGGATTATATAGGGGACTACTATGGGGGTTATTAAGGGGGATAGTAGGAATTTAGACTATAGCTCATATTGTGATATGCTATGATATACCATAATTAATATACTACGATATACCATAACGTAATATTTTCTACCAGAATATACGATATCATACCAGATTATACTATATTATACCGTAATCATACCATAATAGACACTCTTAAACAGAAAAAGCTGCAGAATTTCTTGGGAGTGGCAGAGCGACAAATGGAGAGATTATATATTCGGTTTTGAGAGTGCAGCAACTGGGCTCTATGCAGACGTGAGAAGGAAGTTGGAGAAGCCTGGGAATTTTGCAACAATAAGAAGCGTCACATAAACGCTTTGAACAGCATTGGGAAAGGAAGGTCCTCCTTCTTTCTGGTAGACATCTGCCAAGGTGATATTTCCAATCCCGACAGTGTACCTCTTGCTTCCCCTCTGGACAGAAGTTCCGAGCCCTCAAAGCGGCTTATTGATGATCTCCTTAGCACCTCCTCTTATATGCGAACATTTTAACGTGCCCAAGGTTGCCACCCATGCTTCATCATGGTTTTCTTAGACTGACCACGCTTTTGCGCAGGCTGCTGCTCGCAGGGAAAGCGAGCGTCTCCACGTAGCATCTCGGCATCATTGCAGCCATGCAGTGAGAAGCAGTACGCAGTGCGACGGTCTTGCAAGGAGATGGCTATGGGCCATGGGACCAACTTCCCGGGGATCCCCACTGATAGCAGTAGGAGCAGCATCACACTTGAGCTTCGACTTGAAGCGCAGAAGTCTCCGTGAACTTTGATGCTCGATGACGCATGCTTCGCACCTGTGCTGAAGCGTTAGACGTTTCTGAAAACCAAGCTACTGCAAGGCTGTACACACAGTAAAAAATCTCTGGGCTTCCGACCAGGAACAGATGGAATCCCCCCCCAAAACGCCGCAGCCTGCGCACAGCTTGTTCATGTTTAGCAGGTCCCAACACAAAATACGTCGCTTTCCAGTTGCAAGCTGCCCGGTGGGCAAAAACGGCTTCTTTGAGCTCAAGCGAATCCTACTTTTGCCTGCTCTCAGCTGTCTCCAAGCAGTGCCCGGCCCGCAAGGCACCGGAATCTGAAGATGGTGCAAACCTCGGCTACTTGCTGAATAGCATCAACGCGATTTTGTTCATGGAGAGTGCCTCTGCCGCTAGTGCCATTACCATGACTGTTTCCGCTCCTTGGGCATGCAGTCGCTGAGCAGTTGCAGCAGTTGTGCTGTTAATTGTTAGATATTTCCGGCTAGCTGGGGCCACTGGTCGCACGTTCTCTCACTCTGGCTTGCTAAAGTTCCACCGCAGGCGATACGGATCCAGATCCGCTGCAACAGCCCTATCAAGGTGCTACAGATTTCCGTCTGGGGCCCAGATGAGCTTCTGCTTTGGGATTTGGCACGCGATGAACCTACAGGAGCTGTTTGTGGAAGGCTTTGGCAAGCAGTGGCTGCAAGTATCACTAAGTGCCAACCGTTCTTGTATTTTCCATCAGGTCACGTTCTGGGATCCCGAGCGGTGCACCCAGACAAGCAGTGCGAATGCATGTGCGGAAGCTTATGCCCTTCCTCGGCAGCCCTCGCCAGTCAGGAAATCAGGCAAATCAGGCCCAAAAAAAAAAGTTGCTGCATTTGATACGTGGTAATCTGTAGAACATCTGCAGGGGAGAATCGTACATGTTTAGGCTGTGATCATTGTGTGTCAAGCTCTTGCAGAGGTCGACACCCGGTCCCTCCGGCAAGAGTTTGCAGTCTGGTGCTGAAGACGTGACGCAACGAACCACAGCACTTTCTCAGGCATAGGCATTCATGAAGACAGCTGGTCGTGTTTGACTCTGCTTTCGCGTGTGCAACAGATACGATAAGCCTGCTGGTGCCGACCTGCTATCTGGCCTACCTGCAGCTTTAGTGCGATATCTTGATGCTCGCCAAGCTCAGGCGCTTCATGAGCAAGAGCGCGACAAGAGGGCAGCTCGGGACTTGGAGCAAAACCTCGACCTGCAAGCTTCACAAAACATAGATAACCAAAAGGCAGACAACGAATGACTGAACATGGCAGATCCCCATTTGGGGAACCTCCCGCTTCATTGTATTTCTCAAAGTGGGTGTTCTGTGTTCGATTCTACGCACGCCAAACACATTTACATAATTTCAAGACAGACCCAGTCTGTGGCCCAGTAGAAGCCAGAAAGTTGGAGAATCCGTATCCTCCTACACCAAAGAAGAGTGGGAGAAGGTAGCTTAACAACGTGAATCTGCCGGCTGAGGGTCAACGTCGCTGTCGGGCAGTCGCAGCAGGGGCCGAGGATTGTTTCTTCGTTGGGCTTCTCGAAATGTTTGTTGATTTGGGCGGGGGTAGCCTGACTAAAGTAATGACTGCATTGCCTTGGGGGAAGTTGAGCGATTGTGCCGCAAGGGCATGTTTTTGGACGCGCAGAGGCCGTGAAAGCCGAAGATTCAGTGCCAGTTGTCGGAGGCGTCCACAGCTCAGGCGCTGGACGGCAGACCAGAACGCAAGGGCAGCATGGACAGAACAAATTCGACAGTCCAATTGCCATCAGTAAATCTACTGGGCATGCTCGGCGCGTGTCTTCGCCTGGCCAGTCGGCAGCACGCCTACAGAGCCGCCAAATGCTTCGCAGCAGACGGCCAACTTGGATTTGCAAAAGGACTGCCTCCAGCTGGATTCTACTGTAGAAATTGTGCAGTTTGGACTTCTGGTAGATAAAGCTGAAAAGGTCCCAAAAACCAGGCATGCGCAACTTGGATGTGAACAGTTGCGGTTTGGTAGCAATGGGAACAGGATGTACCCCTTCGCTTTGGAGCGGTTGGGCTGGGAGGACCATCTGTAGCCAAGAAGCAGAATCTGACAGGAGCTGCAGGCTCTGCGGGAAAAGTGCGTGTCCCTTGAGGCCTGCATTTTCAGCCAGTTGCAGGAGCACTAGGTAATGTGTTAGGATGTCCAGCAGAGTTTTTGCTAAACGCGCTGTTTCAGCAGGTCAGCGAATTAAAAGTTCAACCATGAGTTCAAATTCGAAAAGCGGGTGGGGGGGGGCGGGGGGGGGGGCAGGGCGGACCAAAAATCTTTCCGTTTATCAGGAAAGCTGCCGCAAGGCCAACGAAAGGGCGGACGAGGCCCGCAGTGCCAAACCTTATTCAGTTTGCAAAAAGATGCGCTGCGCAAAGAGGTTGGAAGTTTGAGGAAACATCGGCCCTTGCAACATGTGGACGCAAGGCTCAGCAAGAGCTGCTGATGTCTTCTGCACGTGCAGAGGCTGGTCGGTTCAATGCATTTGCTTCTTGTGGTTTCTGTTTGTTTGCTCAAGCGGCGTGACCGAGCGCTAGTATGATTGACAGGCCGCTGAGCAACGAGCATGGGCTATGGCAGAGGCAAGACGTGGAAGCGGTGAAGAAAATTACATTTGTCGTGTTGGCGCGGCATTGATGACTGACATCAATCAAGCCAATCTCAAAGGCAGCCAATGAGCTGGCCCTCCTTGCTGATCTTCGCCATGTGGAGGCAGGTTTGAAGTAGCCATTCAACCAAGGAAGAACCATGGTTTGTGTTCACAGTTTTCGTGGTCTGGTTTTGTTAAGTGGGTACTGGCATTTCTTCGACACGCATGCATTTCACACGTCACAATTCGCACTCTGAAGCGCGGCTGATGTTCGCAGAGGTCCTCGAAGTCCAACTCCGTTTGCAGGCAGGGATGGCGCAAAACACTTTGAGTGAGTTTTGTTTTAATTTCCACGATGCCAACAGCCCGTTGGACCATCGTGCATGTGGTATCGTAACGGCTGCCGAGTTCTGAGCAGTTTTGGCCAAGCTGGAGTGACAGGAGAAGTTGACCGCAGCTGAGCACCGGTGCCAGGCCAGCTAACTTTGGGTAGTGTGTGGTTTTGTGAATCAAATTGGATGAGCCCAAGAACAGGATTTCCTAAACTCATCCGACGTAGCTGCCAAACAACCCGGGACCCTGGAATTCACGGTTTGTAACGGGTCCAGCATTTTCATATAAACCCTTTTTTAGAAAACCTTGGTGCTTGGAGTCTGCAGGACATGGAGTCGGTGGCCCAGCAGTTAGTGCAGCGCTGCAACTCTGGTGGCAAAGGCCTGAGGTGCCTGCATAAAATGACATAGAGATGGGCAACCTTTACAAACAAGGCACTAAAATGCCAGCTGATCGAGGTAACAGGGTAGCAGTCATTCTTATGGAGCAGGGGATAGCGTTTTGATCACACAGAGTGTCGTTTCAGTTCCAGTCAGAATGTGCGGCTGCTAATCGGTTGCTGCCAGGCCTCGAAAGCGAAGCTAGAGCCACGTGAGTCAGTAGGTGACAATCAGGTTTGATTTCGTTCGTTTTCGGTTGATACGACGGGTTTGGGGGCGGGGCTTGAGCTGGGAGTTTTGAGTGGGGCTGAGCTTGCTGTTGGGGGGGGACCTTGCAGTCCCCGAACTCATCTTGAACATAGGTGTATGCCAAAATCCTGTTCCCCAATTTCGGGCTTTTATATTACATAAACTATTGTCATGCCACGTACTGAACACTCTGTCCACCAAGGGTGGTAGTTGCTGCAACAGTATTGCTGCAGATGTGTTTCACTTTTGCATGGCAAAGTCATCATAATGCCTTTTGTCCCGGTGGTGGTCCAGACCACAACACCACGCCTGTGTGCTGGAGGTGGTACGGGATGGGTACCATAGCCGCATTGCTACAAAAGCAAGAGCTTGAGAGCGAAGGCTCTGAGAATCAGTGGAAACAAAAAGCTGCTTGATGGACGTCCTTGACTACAAGGAAGAGAGCCTGCCCTGGAATTTCGTCCCGTGCGGATTACCTTGTTGGCTCCAAAGCTGTTGTAGTTGGGGTTGGGTAACAAGCCTGCAGGCAAGTGCTGCTCTCAGTTCAGCAGGGCTCCTCCCAACCTGTTGGCAAACCGGCCCCCCATATATTCCCGCATGCGTCAGGATTTGGATCCATTTGTGAAGGCGACGTCCCCTAAAGGCCAACAACTCCAAGAAATCAATGGCTATCCCTGGCTCAGCTGTCGATCGTTGGCCTTGCCACAGTTGAAGCGCTTGTTACGGATCTTGAAGCAATCTGTCTGCTTGATTTCGATGTTCATAGTCATTCACTTACCTTTCCAGGTTCGAGAAATGCCGCAAAATGTGTCGTGACATGGACGCAAACGACAGTTTTTCAGTGTTTACTCGGCTCGCCCTTCCCGAAAATGGTCCCAAACGATGTGGTGCATAGAAGCCCTCACTCAGTTCCAGTCGAGGTCCTGTTGGCCCGGTGGATGGGATGCGACGAAGCAGGTGACACTGCTGTGTTATGCTTGATACGGGTGGGAACCGAGACCCCGTTTCGGATGTTTTGAGTGGGGGTCATAGTTGAATTTTTTTGGTGGGGGAGTTAGAAGGGAGCCGAATGGATTTCGCCCAACTGAAGGTCCATGACGCGGGGTGGGGCGTTCAGGGCCTGCAATTCAAGTTGTTGCCCATTTGTTTCGGGATTTCCTTGGTCACCCTTGTATCTTGCGATTTTGTGGCCAGATGTTTGATGGAGAACAACTCACGTTGTGTGGACGGCCGAGCGGCAGGTAAGTAGCAGTAGCATAGAACAATACCCGTACTGCTTTGCAAGGGTTGTTCTGAAATTGTAAGTTCATGGCACGGACGCTGCAACTGTGCAGCACTCCAGTACACGGTAGTGACAATCAGGCGTGCCTACTCCTGTCGATGCTCAGGCTGCTTCCGCTAATGGCGCTGTTGGCCCGGAACACAGCTTTGAAGATAGCGGGTGCGACGCACGCATGACCACGGACGAGAACAGACTGCACTTCATACTAACACTAGTGGCTGCTACCGCTTTGATGGACAAAGCTTGTCCCTTGCAGTTGTGGCATGAAGGGATCCAAATTCAGCCACCATGCCCTGCCCAGGCGTGGAACCTTTGGGCCATGCTCAGCCAAAAGCGCACCTGACAGGTTTTTGTTCGGATTTGCGCCATGGTGGAGCGAGGACCTATCAACCATTACAGCCCAGTATAGCTGCAATGCAGTTGATGAAGGACAGAAGCAGCTGGCAGCGGGCAGGTGGCCACAGCTTAAATCCATGCTGCTGATTTTGCACGGCAGGTGGACCAGCGACACCCAAGCCAAAGCCAGCATCGCTGTCGTGGCCTCAGGACAATCAGTGAGTCGGCCATGCACTTCAGAAATCGAGCAAAATGTAAGGCGAAGGCAGGGGCCGGGCGGGTTGTGGGTTGGGATGGTGCGGGGTGAGAGCTGCGGGATGGGCAGGGGGGGTTGGACAAATGCAACAGCTTCAGCTTCGGGGCGTTGATTGCGACGCTTCCTACAGCACATTTGACTGAACAGAAGGGCTTGTATGTCTGAAATGGAATATTCATAATCCGTTGTATTCTGGCATATATTCGTAACACCCCTATTCACCTCCCTCGAAAATGACCCTCCACCCCGCTCATAATGCAAACACCGTCATTATGAAACTCGAGAAGGAACTTTTGCCGACAGGGTGGAGGAGTTTGTGATTAGCGGGGGCAATAATTAGGAGGCTCATGCCTCTAACCATTGCCACCCTAAACCTTATGCCACAACTCAGGATGCTTTGCTGCGGCGCGGCGGACGCCGCTTCTTCACCAAGCGGCTCAGAGTCTGGACCTGAGACCAACTCTTTGCTTGTAAGTAATCACATGGGGGTTTCCCAAAATTAGGGGTACCCTTTTGGGGGTCCCCATAATAAGGATTATAGTATTTTGGGGTCTACATTGGGGTCCGCATATTTTGGGAAACTACCACATGCTCGGAATATTCTGCATCCCCCCACCCGCTGAAGATGAATGACGAATTCCCTTTTTGGGGCGTGCGTTTTGCGATGGGGTGTTTAGAGAATATCAGAGGGAAGGTATGACTTTCTATGGGGGATGCTTAAGATGCTTTCTCGATCGCGACTACCAAAGGGGATTGAAGATGCTCACGGGGCAGGTAGCATGCTAGAATTGCATGTAAAATATTGGTATAAGATGCAAAAAAGCAGATATTGCAGCTCACACGCAACATTCACCAACTTCTTTGAGTAATGGTACAGCCAAACAGAGGTTCCCCAATAGATTCCCGGGATAGTGCTGAATTAGGCGTCGTAGATTTTTTGGGTAGTTCCGATATATCCTAGCGGCCCCCAAGAGTACTCAATGTTGAGAAGTCAGGCCGCCTCAACAAGCAAACTTGAGATGAGCCTGCCGCATTTATGTACAAGCTACAGTACAAGGCTATTGGATAAGGCTTGCACAGGGTGTATTCAAAAGTGGGAAATGGATGGTACTCGTGAGAAGGACCAAGATTTAGAGACACACAACTTTCATGTGGGACTCGCGAAATAACAGGAGCCAGATGAGCCAGTTCATCCAAGTTTAAGGACTCAGTTTGCAGGGAACACTCAAAGCCCCAAACTGCACTTGGTATCCTATTGGTTTGTTCGATGCATGTTGCGCTTGCGCCCCTAGTTTCGCGAAGATCCTGTATGCATGGATACCCGAGGATGCACGCGGTGGGGATGACGATGACGAGGAGCCATGAGCCATGCCAGGTTTCGTAGAAAACGGGCTTGTACTCCCCCTCCCTCTAATATTGACCCCCCCCCACCCCACCTAACACTCCCAATAGCTCCCAATATATTGTAATATACCATATAATGGGAGTAGTTGGGGTAGTTAATATTAGGAGGGGTGGGGGGGGGTTTACTATTCGGGGGAGGGGAGTATATTGGAGAGCCAGATGTGGGGACCTCAAATCAGAAGTCGTGGTATGTTGGGCCCTTTATAACCCCTATAGAATCCTTCATATAACCCCTTTTAAGGAGTGTAGACTATTGCTCATGTGTGGAGCACTGTGACGAGAATTGTGATTTGCACTCCTGAGTTCTGGACATCAGACGTCTCCCAGCGTCACATTCTTCCGGACTTGTGTGGAAGGCAGTCTATTGGGGACCCGCTCTATGGGGTGCAAGATTCTGCTTGGGGGATGCATACATGGTCGCTTGGCAGGGAACCACTCAAGTTTTACCCAGGTGAGATCATATCGAGCATCATAGACTATACTAGTGCTTAGAGATTTACGATGTGCCTGCCATATCCTGCCATCATAAGCCACCCTAGTCCTATGTGCGCAAGAGGTTTTTTTTCTACACCACGCATACTCCAACCCGCAACCCTGAAATGGCTGCATTTTGGGCACGAGAGCCCGGCCTTTCCCCCAAATGCTGTTTGGCGCATATTTCATGTCAGTTAGCTCGTGCGCAGCGCCGCTGCGAGCTGGACACCCAGCTGGCCGACCGTCTGCTGGGCCGGAAAGTCTGCTGTGATGCCGAGATGTTGCATTTTCATGCCAGAGAATTTGAGAATTAAAGTTAAAGGAATCTCCGAACTCTGCTTTGCTGCAACTATTACGACGTCGTGCAGTCTTCGAATGAGGCATTGCGCTTGGATATAGTAATTTGATTCTTCTGATGGCGGCAGGTCCGTGGGTAGTTGAGGTGAAACAACCATTCTAGGAGAAGTCCGGACCTGAGCGGGAGAGAATTATGTCAGAACAGGACAGCGCACAGAAGCTGCGTGGCGACTACGATGGTCCCAAACTAGTTGGATTCAAGGTAATCTGAGCTCCTGAGTAATCAGGGTGCCCCAGCCATCCCTATTCAAATTTGAGATGGGTTTGTCCATCTCTACTCAGACTGAAGAGTAATCTGCCCATGCCTTTACAGTCATATTCAACAGGGCTCTGTCCAACCCCAAAAACACTTACGTAAGATGGATTGAATGGCAGGTTCGTTTCAATGCTCTAGACTGGTTATGTCAGAAGAACTCCCAGCAAGATGCACGATTGTTGAAAATTCTGCACGGTCTGGAAGTTTGAATATGTAAAGTTGAACCTAATTACCCCGATTGCTTTTGCCTCATCAGAGCTGCTCGTGCCTCACCGCACAGGAATGCTGCGAGCAAGGTAATGGCTTTAAATTACAACAGCAATACTCAATAATATCAATAATATCAGTCATAGTAATACTAGTAAGAGTAATGATAGTATATGATAATAAGAATAATACTGATAATGGGAATAGCTGAACCCATAACCCTCCCCAGTCCTCCCCATAAACTTTCGAATGACATGCCCAGGCTGAAACTGTTTGTGCGTAATGACATATCAAGTTCAATCTGAATCAGGATCATTTTGGATGTGCACAGCGTGATCTTCGAAATCTGATTGGACCATTACTCCGTTAAATTTGCCCGGATTACAGAAAGCAAATGTCGCGTCTTCAGTCGCAGCGTATCGATTTTTTGACTTTTGTCACAGGTCACTGCGAGCGTCCCTATTGTACAGAGCCAAGAAAAGCTATAGCAAGCCTTTGCTAGTGCTAGGTTTTTGTTCGAATCCTGTTGCAATCCGTTACTCGCTTCAATTATGTTATTGCCGGTATGTAGGTCGACCTCAGTCTCCGTCGTCTAACAGCAATTGAATTTGAGTTGTGAGTCATAATGCAGGTGCCAAAATGATGACCAGCATCATTGTCCTAGTTTCTTCGTTGAATTATATCGCAGTGCACCTCACATGGACCTCAAACTGATACTGTTAAGTATCTAGGCCTACCCCAGGGCCTGAGACATGAAATCCCTTTGCAGACAGACTCTTGGAGTTACTTCCAGGAAATGCTCATGTCAGCTCCTTTGGCATTCTATAGTCCCCCTTAAGTAGATAGAATACAGGGTATATGGGGATCTTTTTACAATATACCTAAAGCCATATTCTATCTACTTAAGAGGGGGACTATACCCCTATATATATATATATGTATATACCCTATTATAATATAGCAGTTTCCATTTTCTTTTCCATTATCCCTATATAACCCCAATATAACCCTAATATTCTATCTACTTAAGGGGGATTATATACCGTGATGTCATGCTTTGTTGTCACATGGGGCAGGGTCAGACAAGTTGCCTACAGCACTTCTGGGAGGGCTATATTTTTTTACAACAATATACGATACTACACTACAATTACTACAATATTATATTATATCGACCTTGGGGAAAACGTGAAGGTTTGTTTTTTCCTGGGTGTCATGATTGGCCGGCAGGACGCTCATGAATGGCATGGCTTAAGCCTCTCGACGGCCACAGCTGAACATACGCAATCACAGGCAACAGAGAATCGAAAATTGGTGTGTGAACGTTGGACAAGTTCTGCATGTCACCAGGGGAGACTTGGGGAGCCACCCCTGCGCCCAAGGCGCCCACCATTGAGGGGGCCAATTGAGAACAGGGCAATCCGACATGACGCACCAAAGGAGCAGCTGGAAGCTGCACGTCAAGCAGAGTTTCAGTTGTTAGGCGAGCTCCTGAAGGACAGGATGCACCTGGCAAGTGAAGCGAAGGTCTTAAAGAAGCAGGTTTGCGAGATTGGCGATGCGCTGGAGAGTCCAACCGTCTGCTGGAGCGCGAGCAGAAAAACTCAGAAGAGCTCCAGCAGCAACTGCGCAAGCAGGCAGAGCAGAATATGGCATGCCACCAAAAGTCGCAAGCTCAGAATGAGCTGTTTGGGGCTCTGCTGTGCAAGCGCCTTTGCATTGCCAAATCCAACCAGACCCTGAAGGACAAACTCACAGAACAGAGTTTTGAGATGGAGAAGCTTCTCTCTGAACTGGACAAGGCCCATGCTATGCTCGCGCATGAGCGAGCTGCCACACTTGACCTTCGCTTCCAACTGGAAGAGTGTCAAGCAGAACTGAAGCGATTGGTTGCACCCAAAGAAACGGAGGCGATGCCCGAAGGGCCAGTGAAGTTGCAGAACGCCACCATGGAACTTTTAGGGGCTCTGCTCCAGCATATGTCGAGAAGGACTAGCCAGCAAAAGAACGGGCAGGGGCGGTATGAAGCTCTAACCCTAGAAATCAAAGACTTGCGTAAAAGGCTGCAGATGGCAGAGGCCATCGCCTTGAATCAGCAGCACGCCGCAGAAGAGTTGCGGGAGAATCTCAAACAACAAGAGGAGCGCCGCCTCGAAGCGGAACGCCTCAACTCCTTCCAGGCGGCATGGCATGTTAATGATTGCTCACAGCGGTGGGTATGTGAAGCTTATGCTTCTGTGCTGCTTCAACAGCTCTAGACTAAGTATCCGTACATTGCCTCTCACTTGCACTTGCTCACGCAGAAAGCTTGGGATTTCCCAAGGGTCCTCATCTCGAACATAGACGGTTTCTCCTTGCTGAAGCATATGCCTTCAGCAGGTCTTGGCAAAGACTAATTTGGTGCCCTTTCTTCGACGAATCGATCCCTGCCAACTCATGACGTCGCATTCCACGCGTGACAAACAAGCGCATGCAACGACGGAATGTCCCAAAACTATGGGTTAATAATGGGTCCTTCGGCCGGTAGCCTCATGTCAATGAATATTGGCGTGTGTATGTTGTGTATGTATGTGTACAAATACATATGCACATGTGCGGGTTGGGGGCAAAAACCTACACCTGAATCCAGCCGACCCCAGAGCTCCAAATATAGCTTAATAGAAGGAATACAGGTTAAAATATACCAACTAGGACCTAAGGCCCCTTACTATGATTTAAGGGTGTATTCCTGAATTAAGGGGTATTGGGCTCCCTGGGGCAGGAGCAGCGGCGCAAGCGCTTGCACCGAGTCTCCCGGCGTCGCGGGGGCCACCGGCTTCGCTCACGGCGGAGTGCCGAGCCAAGCAACTTTGCAATATGAATACACTCATATATGTCATGTATAGTAATTTCATATGTTATATCGTATATATCTGTATTTGTTTAGGACAGTGTTAAGGGCTTCAGGTGGGCTTTGCTTGCGTGAACTGACTTGGGATGGACTGGGCGTGCAAGGGCCATACTTCGCATTTGTCGGTCTCCGTTTTAATAAGAATGAGCCGCAGGGGTCTCCCCCAACTATGTTGATGGCAGAAGGGTCCGGCAGGCTGAGTTGTTCGTTGCAATTCCAGCTTTCCAAAGATTCGCATGCGGGCTCTTGATGCCATGCGCTGTTGGTCTCTCAAATTCCTGGCGTCGCCCATAAGTGTGAATACGACCCTTGGGGAAATGTCAATTTTCAATACTACGTGTGACGCGCAATGCTAGACGCACTGCGTGATAGCCGTTCTGTGTGTTGCGCGTAGTTACTCGGAATCTACCGAAGAATGCAGGCAGACACTGATGCAATCTTCGAGCAGCAGCCCTGGAGTGAACGCGTTTATTGTCTCACCTTCTAGCAGTTCGGATGCAAGATCTAGAAAGTCGGTGGGATCACGAGCTATTCCCTCTTATTCTGGCATGATGTCTAGGCTAGCTTGGAAGACCGAGTAAAGGTGTGTAAGCGGGTCGGCTGATCGCTTGTATTGGCTTACAATGGTAAAGAAGCCCCTTCGCTCTAGTGAACCATTAGTCCAAGTGGCATGGAGGAACCACAAAGGTATGAAATGCGCGAATTGCAGGACAAATTTTCAATCATCTTCGGCACGGCGCATGGCGCTGTGCAAGATGCTGATGAATAACAACATAGGTGTCGCGGGCACATCGTGCCAGGCCATGGCAGAGCAGACCTGCTCTTTTCCAGTGCGGGCCGTGGCAGCCCGGGAACAGGCAGAGGTAGGAACTTGCACGAAAAGATCGCGGAGCTTGCGGTACAAAAGGGTGTACAACTTCGCGCTCCTGTGCAGACAGTCTGCTTGAGGCCTGTTTTACGGTCCCTCCAAAGCCTGAGCGCTTTCTTTCTGTACCCTTGAAAATGCGCATTCTACCGTAAACCTTTCAATATCCCATTGTCCTCATACCATTTAAATGATTCGTATTAATGTATGCCACAACCTCCCAATCTGGTGTTAAGCCAGGGTCTAATCAGCAGGTTGAATGGTCAGCCTGTTGGCTCATTTCTGTGGTTGCATTTGCATTTGCTGCGTTGGGCATGTAAGGTTTCCGTAGGGTAGACATGCTTTGCTTTTGTAAGGTATTCGTAGTGTAAGCCGCTGAAGTAATGGGATCCTTGAAGATCATTCAGTCTACGCATGTTTTCAAACAGATAGAATGCGGACAGAGGGAGCCAAGAGTGATTTCTGTCGAAGGCACTTTATACTTTTATACTTTCGTCCAAAGCCTGTGGGGGAAGCTTGAACGTGAGCCTTGGCTGTGACTCTTCTGGTGCCAGCCATGGTGCCGCTTTGCTTGATTTGTTGGTTTCTCGAAAGTTCACCTTATGAGAATGCTCCTAGTGGCTTTTGAGGGATTTGTACATTTTGCAGACGGCCGTCTTTGCCGCGTCAATTTCGACTCGCCTGCGGTAGCTTGCATGCAGCTGTGGCAGTAAGATGGTTCCAGGCTTCAAAAAATTACCTTACAGCGGTTGCTCAAGTTGTGTGCCATGCATACATTGTTTTCTCTTGCGACGCGCGCCAAGGAAGGAGGCCTGGATTCCTCCCTACGACGAGTGGGCTAAAGAAGCAGACCTTACCTTCTGGCCGGAAGCTGAGCGCGCTCGTCACGGACAGGGCCTTCATTTCTGATTTGTTGAGGCTTTCGCTGAAGAATTGTAGCAGGATAAAGTTCTAGGTACATTTGGTTCGTTCGATCCGCAATGACTCACCTTTTCAGCAGCGCGTTGTTGAGTAGCCCCGCCGTACGCGGGGCGGGGCTTGTGGCTGATCTGAGGGGTCGTCGACAACATATCCCGTTTCGCATTTTCCTATGCAGTGCAGCGGTTTGAATGAAGGTTCGGAAAGTGGCGGGATCCGAAGTCACAGCTTGGCTTCGAATTCCTGTACGAGGTCGATCCGCTTGAGCCAACCACCTGCTTGCATTTCCAATGGTTGCTGGCAAGCAAGCTGTGGTTTTACGTGTCTTTAATTTTCGTTCCCACGAGTAATGGACGCGAAATGTAAACCCCACAAAGATTTGGATAGTTAAGACATCATGCGGACCTCCCCAATGACGAGATGGAAGTGGTATCAGACGAGTCATCAACCAAAAAACTAAGCAAGACGCACATGTCCCCCCAAGATGCTATTCTTCAGCTGCTACATGATTGCTGTCTCTTTTGACATGAGAGTCTCAAAACTGCCCCCATGTAGGGCTCAATGGCAGTTCCTCTAATCCCCAGAACCTCCTGGCCTCCTAGTTGAGAAATCCCCAATCCATTGTCCCGACATATGCCCAACGGGCCCAGTATGAAGTATGATCAGATCTTCACCAAGCAGCCCATCCCAGATGAGTGGCTGAATTTGGAATGCATATTACAGCCTCTACACACCAAAGTCCTCTAAACTGCGTTACCTGTGGGGGCAGGACGGCAAGCCTCGGCCGCAATATCCCAAGCGGGACGACTGGAGCGAGCAGGCATTGCTCAGCGCTGCGCAGCATTTCCACCTTGCACATCTGCTTTTTTTTGATGTGCCATAGCAGGACAGGCCGCTAGAATGTCATAGCGGATGCACTATAGCTACCAGGATATTCGGCCAGTAGCCTATCCTTCCACGCTGAGCCTGCCTTGCGTTGGCATCCCTCATCGCGTGGCTTGCAGCATTCCAAAGGTCTAGCAGTGACTGAATGGCTTATCACACATTGTAGGGCATCCATGTTATTGCATGCCCATGCAAAATTTGCCAACTTGACAGTACTCAGTGCTCAGGTGCCAGAAATGTTGCACAGACCCTTATGTTTACTTTCGCATATCAGATTTGCTTTCGAGCAGTATTGCGCTGCGTCACATCCTGAATCCAAATTGCTTTCCAAAGCATGACACACTTGTCAGCAGCGTGTTCAGATGCCAAATCCAAGTCTATTGAACCCTCAGCCCATAATTTTCTCACTTAGCAAATGCCTTTGGTCACTTGAGCCTTGCTTGATGTTTTTGGCCTCTTCGCGTGCGACTGAAACATGGCCGCAGACGACGAGGCAGTCGGGGTTGAGGAGAGCATCAGCGAAGCTAGCGTGTGGGATGGACTCCCCAAGATGCAAGAACGCAGGACATACGCTTGAGGATACCAATCCGGAATGATGTCAAGTACTGAATACTACCCTTACGTTTCCGCACGTAATTAACCTCTAACAACCCACTATCTTCAGGAGAGCCCAGATTGTACGGACGCATTAGCAAGGTCCTTGCTGTGTTTACATCACGGGCCTTTGCCATGCGTGCCCCATGCCTGGGTCATTCGGGTTTAGGGGTTTAGGGTTTAGGGAGACTTGCGGTTAACGTTGAGCTCAGGATGCAGAACTTGGGATTTGGCGTTGGATGCTGCAACTTGTCAGGGTCTATAGAGGGACTGCTGTTTGAAAAGCGCCCGTCTCCAGCTTACAGCGGCAGCAAGTGCAAAGATGCGGGAGAGTGGTGCCAACATCTCTTCCCACATTAAGACCTTCACAGCCAGAAACAGATTTGCGAGAGGTGTTTCCAGGAAGGACACCTGCAGAGAGATCCATGTCCGTGGACAATCGGGAGGCCTCAGCCCAGGGCACCCAGATCATTGGGATTTTACAGAGATTACACAGCACGATTGACGGACAAAGTTATGCACCACGCTGCGTCTGCTGTACAGCTAGGTTTTATATGAAGGGTCATACAGGCTATCGTCATCATCAGCAGTGATACTGTGGAGCATAGCGGGGCTCTCAAGATTAGTAGTCGGACTAATCGTGCCTGTAGCCACCCACGCTGTTCAGCTCATGCATATTTATCGTTTGTGCGTTTGATCTTCAGAGCGATCAACACTGCCATGGTCTTCAGCCACACGCAGGTGAAGCTCTTGTGCCCATCACTCTTTGCAAGAGCCGCTCGGCTTCTGCTCTGCAAGTCTAGCAGATTTACGCCATTTGGCCACGCATCGGCCTGAGGTCGCTGAAGTCACGCCGCAGCAAGAAGACGTGGATGTGAGCTCAACAAAGCTTAGCCGATCTGCCAGGACCTCGGATATGAGCAGAGAAGCAGACTACGCAGTCAAACATAGGCTTTGCAGCATTTTGCCAGGTCGTACTTATAGCGGACCCCAATGACCTGGCAGAGGAGGCCACCACACGGGAGACCACGGTGCCAGATCCTACAGAGGCGGTGCTTTGTGCCGGTTGACAGTTGGCTGTGTACCACGCCACTTGTTATGGACGTTTGCGTTGTGTCCAGGCAGACGATGCGCTGTGCACAATGCTCCAAAACCCGGACCTGCTACTGCCAGCCTGCTCCTTGGGAGAAGTGCCTGTCCAGCAGGATCCTCTACACTGAGACGGCACTTGTTTTCAAGGATCATACAACACATATTGAAAGATACAACAACCTCCTGATGTCCAGGTGCTGGAGCTTAATCAAGATCAGCTTCTGACACACAGATGGAGGCCGTTGGCTGCAGTCCATGCGATCTGTCATGGCATGCTAGGGCCCCTCGCCTTTGCCGCGTAAGAAGCTTCATTCGAGATTAAACCTGCACATGAATTTGCCACCGGTGACACTAGCTCTCCACACCACAGAATCTGGAGGCGCGCTGCCTTCCATGCCGTGCGGACGCTTGCACGAGCACTGCAGCATTCTCAGTGCTGAGAAAGCCCACCTCAGCCGACCGGTTCGGCCAAGACTTGTGCAACGAGGGAGTTTGTGTTCAATGAATTCTCCGGCAGACCTCCCTGTAAGGCCTGCATTGGTGATCTACGGCGGCACAATTAGCTTGGTGGTGGGACTCTCGGTGCATGGATGGAGACTTAAGGAAGTTTGCCATGAAAGCCAAATGTGATCACGAGAAGAATTGTCATGCACAACCACTAATTACAACGGTCAGGGGCTAGGGGAGCAAGCAACATCCCTGGCAATATGCAGTAAGAGTATTAGCTTACAACTGTAGGCTTGACAGTCATGCCGAGTGGCTCTGAGTTAGTCTACATGTTTGATGCAGAAGGCATGCTGGCAAAAATAGCAGGAGACCTCAAAAGGGAAGAGAAAACCCGAATAGGGGGGTTGAACCTTCCTCAAAAACGAGCGTCGCAATTTTCTTGCCAACAACCTCCCTCGAACATATTAATGTTCGGAGTCTCATCCCGCAGTATCCTCCTCGATCCCTTCCACGATCGAGGGATTCCGAAGGAGTTGCACAAGTTTCAGAAGCGGGGTTGCTCGCCTAAATTTGTCAACATGGGTGCTAGACTGGAATCATATTTTTGGTGTAAAATGTTTAATAAGATAGATTTGAAGGACTGGATTTGTGCTCTGCTCAGGTGTGTGCCGTTTGCCACTATCGTTGGGGTGTGCTGCTTGCGCTGACGTGGGGTGCTGAGCAGAAACCTGCCACATAACCTTCGAAGCATCGGTTAAATTGGTCCGGCAACAACACTTTAGCCGGGCATGCTTTTGCAACGATAGTAACAGTGTGGAAGCTATCATGTCCGGGAATCATCAAGCAAGTTCTGCAGGCTGTTCACCTTCTACATGCTTCACCTGTCCGCCTGCCATGTTGTTAAGTGTCACAAGCAGGCACACACAGGCTGTAAATCAAGTCACGCTGCAGCCCAGTCTCCCTGGTCCCCCTGAAAAGGCCCCTGCCAATTCAGCTCCTTATCGAAGTTACTTGTACCAGGGTGTTGAAAGGAAATTAGGGATGACACAGAGCATCACAGAGCAGAGGCTGGCATCACGCGATGCTGCTGTTGACAGGTGCCTCACATTCCTGGTTTTTGCCGCGATTGGTTTGTTCAGAGCCCCATCCTTGGTGAGAATGTGCCAAAGCTTGGCGGAGTCACTGTACATTATGGCTTTGTATGGATGATGCACATCTTCATGTGGCTGGAGACTGATCAGAATTATCCACTGATGCGAAGGAATTTTCGTGCGCTGTTCATCTACTTTCTTGCTTGTGGTGGGGCCATAGTCTAAACTCGTTCAAGGGGGTCATACAGGGGATTACATGGGGGAGTATTACAGGGGTTATTAAGGGTGTTCGCAAAGAATCCAGCATCGAGGTTTTCCGTGCGGAAGGCGAAGATTGGGCCAACCAAGCAGAACGCCCGATGGGAGCAAGAACTCTTCTTGGCCCGCCTGAATCTGAGCGTGCCTGATTCAATCATGAATGGGTTTGCCCAAAATTGGGGGCTTACCTTTTGGGGGTCCCCAGAAAAAGGACTATAGTATTTTGGGGTCTATTACCATACCTCAGCAACCCAATTGCATCGCTGCATGCTATTCGGTATATACTCATACGATGCCATAAGAGAGCAGCTCTTGAATGAAAGGAGGGCACACCCAACTGTGTACATCTCACACAGAAGGTCGGCTCAGAGTAGCCCAGAAATGCTGAAGCCCAAACGACCACATTTGCAATCGCAAAGCTGGATCAGCCCTGAAGTTGTTTCATTTGAGACAGATGTTGAAACAGAACAGAGGGCTGCCTTATGACAATTGGGACTCCGAGGGCGGTTGAGCGACCGCTAGCCTGTACAACCCCAGGAAGACAGCAAAGCAAGGTGCATGCAAGCAATCCTCCTTTGTTGGATTGTTGAAGGCCCTGGAACCCGAAGCGTTTGTGGATGCTGAAGCCTTCCTGGACTTGTCGATTTCTTCAGGCGCGCTCGTGCAGGTGATGAGGAGGAGGACGACGAGGAGGACAGCCAACGGCAGTCACTATCTTACATAGGGTTTGGGGATGATTTGTAAAAGTTCGCTTGCAAATATTTGCGCAACGTTGTGCGGGCCTAAAATACGTAGGTTCCTTTCTTCGAATCACAAGCTTTGCAAATCTAGTCATGTCAGGTCTGCAAAGGCTCATTAGCGCGGCGATGGCTGTGGGGGTGAATGGGTGAAAAGTGACGAGTGTCGGGGATACTGCGGATGGAACGCTTGAATCTTGCCCCGCTTCACATACCAGATTGTCCAGCAGTCTGAGGACTCGATAAAGTGTATCTTTCAAGATGTGTTCTCTGACTACAAACCCCAAACTCCTAAACCTTAAATAGTAGTTTCCATTTTATTTTCCATTATCCCAGTATAAGCCCAATGTAACCTCAATGTAACCCCAATGTCCCAACCTAAACCCTAAAGCCTCAACGCACGATTTGACTGAAGCACCTTGCCCTTTGTTCTGGGCATAGTGTACTGCGGCCTAAGCTCACCCCAAGTGAGCTATAGTCTAAACTGCTTAAAGGGGGTTATATAGGGGATTGTACTTACCCCCAAAAATGAAGAATCAAATGGAAAATGAAATGGAAGCTGGGATTATGTAGAGGATTATATGAGCTATAGTGTAAACTCCTTTAAGGGTACCCATTGGGGTAATATTAGGGGCATATTGGGATAATGGAAAATATACTGGAAACTACCATTTACGGTTTAGCGGCGTTATATGGAGGATTGTATAGGGTACTATTGTAGGCAAGGGGGATGCGAGGAGTTAAGCCTATAGCTCAAGTGGTAGAACGTCGTGTGGCTCGTCTGTCTTGTGTCAGGACATCAATGTGCGCAAAGCTGAGCTTGATCACACATGAAATGAGTTGGCGAGTGTACATAATTTTCCTCGAGCATGTGTTATTTGCGTGGCATATCCCGACAATCTGCAGTTTTCTGTAGGACGTTTGCTCACGCAGGCTTTCATGCTTTGTTGACCGACCTGTTATAGTCGCAGGTCCAGGGTTCCTCTGTATGGTGGGTTTATGGGGTTACATTTCTGAGAAAAGAGAGAGGCATCTCTCAATGCAGAGTCCTCTTCGTACCCCTCCAGAAGGAACAAATTTTGTGGAGACCTCCCAGAAAGGAGTCATAATGTTGAGAACCACCAAGCGTGACATGCGGAGTTTCAAGAGGTTGAGATTTCCTGTGATGCGCATTAGGTTTCGGCATGCGGCCTTCCCCCATCAACTGGATGGCAGATGAAGACAAGCATCAGAAGTGCAGAGAATGGACCCACAGCCGCTACTTTTTTAAAGAGCACGGTTTTGCAACAGTATTCCTTTGGTGCTTGTTTACAAAAAAGTAAGGCAAGATGTGCTGCACGTGGTCATGCTCCCCACCTACTGCACTCCTCTGACGGTGCTGCAGCACACGCATTCGCCTCAGACTTTCTTAGCAAGTGCAGCTTTTGAGAAAGCTTGTTCTCAAAAGTTGTGCAGCAGTCTGTGCAAAACCCGCACAATACTTTGAAAGCCAACGTTGCTTGCAAAGCGTACTACCTGCATCAGCAGCGCGACGAACTTTAAATGGCAGAAGCCACGGTTTTTGCTACCCGTTTTTAACAGGTTGAGCTCACTGGCCCAGACCCGCACTCAGCCAGTGCTTGCAAGCATGAGGAGCATTGAGCAGCTGAGCTTTCAAGCACCCGGCCAGTTCTATGCAAAATCAGCTGAATGGGGTTTTGTGGCCAAAAGATGCAGACATGCTGCAGAGGCCCACCAGGCCGGCACTCCAAAAAGCATTTGTTTACTGGTCCTCTAGGTCCTAGGTCTCTCGTGGGGTACTGAATAGGGGGCAGTTCCGCTCAAGTACGAGTAATTAAGCAAAGGAGTGATATCACTTTGTTAGCCTTGGTTAAATCATCTCCAATCAGTTCCTCCACTAGCAAGAAATACTGATCACTTAGGTACAGCCAGGCAAAGCGGCAGCTCGCTGTTTGCTTAGCATTCGAGGCCGGGCACCGACATCTTCAAGTTGATTTGGAATGCAAGCTGGGATATCACAGTGAAAATCCAGTGACATGAAGAGCAGCGTCCTGCATGCTGATGCTGCTCAGCTACTCACTTCGATGGTCATGCCTTGCGGCTTGCAGCTTGCAACTGAGAGTCGCAGGAAGCGGGCGCAGAAGTCACCGTAGACATCGTCCGTCCTAATCCTCGTTGTGGTGTAGCACATGCGTGCAT